>PVJC01004677.1:13123-62640 GCA_004026665.1 Murina feae | reverse complement strand
AGGTTTATCTCGATGCAGTGGCTGATGCAATGCTGTGAGCACACTCCAGCAGTTCAGATCTTTCTGGCAAACCAGGAAGATGGCAACGCCCACCTGAGCCCCTCCTAGAGCCATGTACACAGTACCCCGACCTTTATGCTCATTGGCTCCCTAATAAGACAATCTATGATTGGCCACCTCCACTATGTATACTGCTGTACTTCCTCAATAAAATTAGACCTGCGTCACAGAACCTGGTCTCCGGAGTCGTGCATGCAAGCGTCCTAGTGCTAAGGGCTCTGTCGTCCTCACCCCTGGGAGACTCCCTGATATATATATATATAATCTGTTTCTCTTTCTCTGCTTCTCTTTTCAAGTACTTCTCTTCCTATGGTCTATTTCTGCCCACTCTTCTTATGTTTGCCACCCCCAGAATAGCTTCTTATGTTATACTTATATTTTTTCCACAAGAAGGTAGCTTTCCACTATATTTAATAATATTAAAGCTATTAAAATTTTTTTTCTAATCAGGCACACAGATGAAATAGCCATCTGAAGCTCAGATATAAAAGTCAAATGTGAGGCTCATGTTAAATACATAGAGTTTGGAGCATTGTACATTTTCTCCCTCTCCTCTTCCCTGAAATTTCTTTTGCTCAGATGTTGTCTCTCCTGACTCTTCTTGTATCTGTAAAACTCATTTACAGGCTTATGAACTTCGTGAACTTCCAAGATAGTTATTTCTTTTGAGAAAGAGAGAGAGAGAAAAATGCATTGGCTAGGCAGTCATCTCTCTTATTCTTCAAATTTGTCGTGAAAGGTTTTATTTCAGGGGCAGTAGAAATACTTTCTTTTGCTGCCGCATATATATTATTTGATCTGGTAATAAATGTAAAATATAGTCCTACATAAACATACATACAAGCTAACAGTTGAAGGTGGCAAATGAATTATAGAATACAAAACTAGTCCCTGGTAGCCTGACTGCCCTATGTGTATAAAATTTCATACTATGTGAACAGAGCTTCTTTAAAAGACTTTTCCCGAATAATATTTCTAACAGTGTAAGAAACCAGGACCTTGAAGTAAACCTTTTCATTTTTGAAAGTGCATTTACTACTTTAAGATTCTGTCTGGAATCCTCTGTGCATTTATATGCTGCTTCCTGCTTCTTGCCCTGTGTACCTGAGTTCTGACACAGTGGAACATGAGAGACCAGCTTATCCTCCAAAGCTCATTTCTGACTGCTGATAGGGTACAGGTCAGTGCTAGTGTAGACTATCGAATATTATTGCTTTGCTACATGGGCGCTGTGTATTGAAACTCAAGTGAAATGCAATATTTTGAATCAATCAAAGATTTGATTGAGCACCTATGATGTGTTAAGTAGAGTAGGATATTAAAGTTGGATTTAGCAAGTTGCATACCCTCAGGGAACTTAAAATTTAGTTAACTGGAATTTTTTTTAATTGAAAATGTATATAGCAATCACACCAGAGATAATCTTAAAAAGTAAACTAAAACTTAGTAGATAATAGTTGCAAAATATACAATAGGCAAATGATTAGTACACACAATATTTAGCTATTGCCAAAATATTAATGAATAAAGATCAATACCCATGCAAAAATATGCAAATGATATGAAAAAATAATTTGGCCTGCAGGCAATAGTTTGCTGACTCTTAAGTTAGAAGGCTATTGCAGTAATCTTGAGAGCATTAGTCACAATGTTAGAGATAATTGATAGAATTGCATATTTTATATATCTGTAATCAGAATCAACAGGATTTGCTAATAAGTTTGATGTGAAGTGGGAGAGAAAGATGTGCCAAGAATTATTTCAAGATTTTTACCCGAGAAGCTAAAGGTGAAGATTACTGTTCACAGAGTTAGAGAAGATGAAAGGAGGATCACTTTTGAAGAAGAAATTTAGAAATTCAGATTGGCATATGTTAAGCTATTTGAAATCCAGGTGGAAAATTATAAAGAAGGTGGTTGGAAAAACAAATCTGGAGCTTATGGTCTTTATCTGGAATGAATATATGCTTTGGGGAATCATCAGTATGTAGACAGCATGAAAGCCATAAGACTTGAGTAGATACTAGAGAATGGGCATGAAAATCATTTTAATAATGGTCTGTGGACTACAATCAAAGCACAACTAATGAGACATGAAGTGCTAGGGTACAGTGAACATTTATTAGAGGAAAGGATTGTAGTTCTCAGCCATGAAGAAAAGTTGTTGAGTTGGGGTTCTAGAGAGTAGGAGCTGGAAAAAATGAGAGATTGTCTAACAGAAATTATTACTATTGAGATCATGGGGGAAGTTTCAGTTGCTGGTAACAGAATTTAACATTTAACTCTGGGAGTATATAGTTGAGGTAGACATAAATCACCATTATCAGAGTAGAGAAGATTAAGAGACTAAGAAGCCATATTTGGACTGTTTATGTATTAATTAAAGTAACCAAGAATATGGTCAGGAAACCAATGAAAGTTATTTATAAAGCTAAAATAATCAATAAATTGGAGGAAGTGTTGTGTTCTATAGATACTTAAAAAAAGAAAGAAGAGAAATTGACAAAGAACCTGAATAGACACTTCTCCAACTGTAAACTCTGAATTGTCATTGTGTTACTCTACTGGCTAAGGTAAATAATATATATAAAAAATTCTTCATAAACTCCAAACCTGCTGTGTAAAATTGATGGGTGCCCACTATATTTTTAAAAAATCCTAAGTCAAGTTTCATTGGTACACGCAACATAATATGATTTACCTAGAAGGGAAAACTATTTTAAAAGGTTTTGGAAAACCCAAAGAATTACTGGAAAGAGCAAAGAACAAAGATGGAAATCCTAAACCATGCGGTAGAATTTGTTCAGTAATTACGCCACTTCCTTCTGCACTCCAAATGCCCACATGTATTCTATGACATTATGGGTGTCAGGATGCTGCTGCCAGGACTGCCAGCCTCTGCTCCCGTGAAAACAGCTGTGGCTGCTGCCACTTCTGTAGATTCACCACTTCTTTGCATCAGGCACTGTATAATCAATCTCTAAGGTGACTTTGGTGATTGGCACATGACAGGAAGATACCTGCATCACAGTCACAAAGGAGGATAGAAAAGTAAGTAGAATATACGGAATAACAGCTCCAATTAATGGGAGTTAGTTCAGAGGCTGGGTGGCCAGAAATAATGAGCAATACCCATGAATCTTCCCTTTAATCCCTCCAAGAATGTTGATAAAACAAAGGTGCAGCAAAGTTAAATGACATATCTAAAGTTGTAGAATTATTATGGGGCAGACATAAAAATAGAAACTCATGTGTGCCTTGACTTCAAAGCATTCAACCATCAACTATTCTAAATTGTTTCAATAAGAAGTAAGCTTGCTATGTGCCAGTAGTGTTTTATTTTTCCTCTTATTACCTAGGCACCTAGGGATAAATTGAATTTCTTATAACTGTACCAATGCCCTAGAATAGTTAATAATAAAGCTGTTAACTTCAAAATAAACAAAGTATTTTTATTGGTTCACTATGAGTAAAGTTTCTCTACGTTTTAAACTGTGTACTATGTTATAAATCTTATATTCTGTCATAAATAAAAAAGAATGCAAACTCTGTTATGAAGCTACTGCGATGTTGAGATGCCAGCACAGTTTTGTCCATTTAAGCACTACTCTAATCTGTCTACATTTCATTGACCTCTTCCCAAATATAGTGATGCATCAATTCTTAATTATGACAACAGTGACCCAAGTTACTGATGTGTAATGGCTTTCAGCTTTTAATGTTGATGGTGTAAGCTCAGGTCATGAGAGACTGGTGCCTACACCATGGAAACCTCTATCACAATAAGTACTAATTTGCAGTCTAAGCAGAAAGGTAAAGCTTTGACTAAAGAGGCTAAATTCCCCTCTTTCTTGTGATTATTCCTACAGGCTGAATATTAGAAGCAAAATTTGAATATAGTCACTCTCTACAAATTAATATTTAAGCATGAGGTAAAGCATGGCAGTTCCAATCTGCATTGAGGGGACAGTGTTTTATGTCAGAACTAGAGGCCCAGTGCACAAAAGTTTGTGTACTTGGGGGGCAGGATCCTTCTTCCTGGCCTGTGCCCTCTTGCAGTCTGGAACCCCTCAGGGGATGTCCACCTGCTGGCTTAGGCCTGCTCCCCAGGCGATCGGGCCTAAGATGGCAGTCAGACATCCCTCTGGCAGCCCAGGAGCCCTCAGGGGATGTCCACTTGCCAGTGGGGAGCAGACCTAAGCTGCAATCAGACATCCTTAGTGCTACTGAGGAGGCAGGAGAGGCTCCCACAACCACCGCTGTACTGGAAGACTTCTGGCTTGTGGCTGAGCAGAGCTCCCCCTGTGGGAGTGCCCTGACCACCAGGGGAAACTCCTGTGCTGAGCATCTGCCCCCTGGTGGTCAGTGTGTGTCATAGTGACCAGTCATTCCCAGTGGGTCTGCTGTTAGGGTCAATTTGCATATTACTCTTTTATAATATAGGATTATATAGGATAGAGGCCTGGTGCATGGGTGGGGGCCAGCTGGTTTGTCCTGAAGGGTGTCCCAGATCAGGGTGGGATTCCCTCTAGGGTTCCTGGCCAGCCTGAGTGAGGGGCTGAGGGCTGTTTGCAGGCTGGCCACAGATCCCATTGACCCAACATCCCAGCAAGGCTGGCTGGAATCAGGTTTCTGGGGTTTATTTATCTTCTATAATTGAAACTTTGTTGCCTTGAGTGGAGGCCACAACTTGCCTAGGCAGGCAGTTTCCTCGATTGTTGATGAAACAGAAGCCTCCTGTTTGCTCTAGCTCAGTGGGTGTCGGCTGCCATCTTGGCTGGGTTAATTTGCATACAGTCGCTCTGATTGGGTGGCAGGCATGGCTTGGCTGGTGGGCGTGGTTTAGGTGTAACAGAGTGAGGGTTAATTTGCATATTACTCTTTTATTAGGTTAGATGAGTTCACAATTAAGAGTCAGAGACCTAGGTTTGAGCACCAGGATTATTGCTTTTTTAATATCATAATCTTAGGTAAGTCAACTGAAGTTCGTGATCCCCAGTTTCTTCCTCTGTGAAATGGGGTTCATAATACTTTTTGTACACATCTGTAATATCTCAAAGAAAATTAATAATAAATCATTGTGGTTTTACTGCTATTCAGATGTAGATCATTATTTTATTTTATTAAAGTATATTTGTATTGATTTTAGAGTGGAAGGGACAGTGAGAGAAAGATAGAAGAAACAATGATGAGAGAGAATCATTGATTGGCTGCCTCCTGCATGCCCCCGACTGGGGATCAAATCTCCATACCATGCATGTGCCCTGACAAGAAATTGAACCATGACCTCCTGGTTCATAGGTTGTCACTCAACCATGGAGCAACACCAGCTGGGCCACTACTTTACTTTTAACTTTTATTGTTAACTGATTTGTCACACAATTTAGTAGTAAGTACCTACAATGGTTAAAAAATGTTTAAGGGAATTAGTATCAATTCGTTTAATACAGCATATTACTTTTTTTCAGCTCTATTGAGGTATACTTGACAAAACTGTTGGGTATTGAAAGTGTGTATTGTAATGATTTGATATATGTATACACTGAGAAAGGAGTCCACCCATATAGTTAATTAACACACCATCACTTCACGTATTTATAAGTATGTGTATATATTTTTTTGTTCAGGATGAACACAATATTACTTTTTTATTTGGGAAGAATGCTGTAAGTCTTTTTGGCCCTTATTAGGAGGAAATTTATTGTTAATAATTAGTAAGAGATATTTGGGCTGCTATCATTGAAGGAAGAGTGCTGTCATTATTATTAAGTAGAATTTCAAAACTGGTTTAAGGTTTCAATATTGTCTAAAATACAACTCTTACATTTATCAGCATATCCTATCAATTTAACCTGAAATTATATCTGAAATACATTGTTTTCTCTATCATGTCTTCTTACTTCTACTCTTCCTCACTTTTGGTAAATTCCTTACTTATCTGCCCTTGAAGTCTTTTAAAAAGTGTTTGAATCACATTTCTCCTATACATAAACTATATAATGGTTTCTATACATGAAATCCAAACTCCATACGTGCATAATTTGGCCCCTGCCTCCTCCACATTTATATCTGAAGACATTCTCCTCTCTGACTTCAATCATAAAGGCTTTCTTTTATATCTTTATTCAGCCAGATCTTTGCTGCCTCTAAGACTTTTGCTAATGTTTGTTCCTCTGAAATTCTCCTTACCCATCTTTTCACAAAGTTATCACCTCAAACTTCAAGTCCCAAGATAAATGTAAGCGCTTCAGAAAGGCCTTCTGCACAGTATCTAACTCCTTACCCGATTTAATTAACTTATTGGGTAACTTGCTTTGGTTTGGCTTCTCCACTAGAATGAGAGCTGCATGATGGCTGGGGTCATGTCTTGCAAGATCGCCAACATATCTCACACTCTTAGCAAAATACCTGGCCCATATTTGTTGCCTCAGATCTTTTTATAGGGGAATTAACAAATGGCTGCCTGACAAGCTAGCTGTCTGAATGGATGATGTATTAGAACATTGCTCCTCTTGCCCAAACATGAAAAACAAAATAACAACAAAAACCAACTTGTCAATTAAGATATCGACATCATTCCTGAAAGTCTGCATGTAAATTTGAATTTCATCTTAAAAACATGATTTCCCATTAAAATTTCATGAATTATTTATCATTTGCTTTAAGCGATTTTGGTAAGCATCCATTCTTAACAATTGAAAAGTCTCTATCTTCAGATTATTGATTAAGAATTAATAGCATCTGGGAATGGGGAGGTTTGAAGTCCATCTATCTCATCTAGCATGCCCACCTCCCAATTTACAACTTGGGATCCTCTCTATGATAGCTGAGCCATTCAGTTTTGTCACATAAAATTCCACAACAAGGAATTCACTATTTCCATTTTGAACAGCTCTGACTGCTGGAAACTATCCTGTTTATCTGAACTAAAATCTCACTTTTTTTTTCTATCCTTGTCTTGCAGTTCCATAATTTTTAGCCATGAAAATTAAGTTAATATATTTGATCCATGAATCCTTCAAATATTTGGAGATAGATATTTTGAATTCTCTTTGGCCTTTTCTTTTACCTGAACACTATCTTTTCCTTAAGCTAGTAACCTCAAAATATATATATCAAATAAGTTCAAGGAAACTCTTTCTATATATCTATAATGTAAATATATTATAAAGTGCACGATTTTCAATGCATTTCTGGCCTCAAATTGTGATTATAATTAAGTGGGAAACAAACTCATATTGCAAATAAATATTGAAAACAACATGGCATAGCCTAACATTGTATTAAAACATTGTGTTATTTTTGTTTTTGTTTTTGTTTTTCCTAAGTGTTTTTATTTTTTGCAAAGTTAGTTCTTTGAGCTAGCACACAATTACTTAAGCTATGAAAGATTTTTATGTTTATAGATAAGTCTATATAAATTATTAAAGCAGTCATCTCCTCATTATGGATAGCTGAACACAATTGATCCCTTTTTTTCTCTCTAGTCTCATCCTATTATATGTACACTAGAGGCCTGGTGCACAAATTTGTGCATGAATGGGGTTCCTTCGCCTGGTCAGTGATGGAGGCTTATCAGGACCCGGCTGGCTGGGGACCAGGGGCAGGGACCACAGGAAGTTGGCTGGCTCTGGGGAGGGGCCATGGGAAATTGGTTGTGGGAGCACACTTACCACCAGGGAGCAACTCCTGCATTGAGTATCTGCCCCCTGGTGGTCAGTGTGCATCATAGTAACTGGTCGAACAGTCATTCTGGTTGTTCCAGTGGTTTGGTTGTAATGATAGCCAGATTATTATGACCACTTGATGTTTGTTGGCAAATTAGCTATAATTTTGTTCTGAAGTTGCTAGAGGGCCAGACCATTATAAATAGGGAAGCAGATTGTTTACCACGACAGAAATGATTTTTTTCTGAAGATATGGGTAAATGACGCGATTTAACAGTCTTTGAATGTGAGATATATATATATAGTATATATTAGTATACTCATTACATGCATGTTGTAAACTTTGATTTACTATATTTTAGTGTACTTCATTTGTCCCTTACGTTTTACAAATGTTAATATTCTGGACATTAATAAAAGAGAGAAAAATAACGTTAAAATTCTACTCCTATAGTAATAAAATGATCTCTTTGCTATTTACTTGTTTTAATAATTTTCACTAAGAGGATCCAAGTATTAATTGTGGATTATGATGACAGTAGAGTAATATAATCAGCCATAGGAACAGCTAGTTATAAAGCATGTGTAAGCAGTTTTATGGTTATATTAAATTTAAAATATTATCTCTGTAAAATACTAAAAACTATGGAATCTCATTTGGTAATAACATTTTGTACAGATGTCCATGAAAGATTTCATCTGTGCTATGAAAGGAGATAATATAAAGATAACAGTAATCTGCTGAAAATAAAAATGTAAAAACAGGGAATTAACATATGATATTTAGTTTTAAAAAGATAAGAATTTCCCTTATTCATTATTTTTTAAATATATTTTATTGATTTTTTACAGAGAGGAAGGGAGAGGGATAGAAAGTTAGAAACATGGATGAGAGAGAAACATCGATCAGCTGCCTCCTGCACACCCCCTACTGGGGATGTGCCCACAACCCAGGTACATGCCCTTGACCGGAATTGAACCCAGGATCCTTCAGTCTGCAGGCCGACACTCTATCCACTGAGCCAAACCAGCCAGGGCATCCCTTATTCATTATTAATGTCTTTCCAAATATAGATTGATTGGAAAAACTATCAATAGTCAAAGAGGAGTTGACTAAACCTATTCTAATGAAATAAATTTCAAAACAAATAAAGTTAAAATCTGTTATAATATTTGAGTTTAGGGTTCTTCCTAGACTTTAGAGGGAGTTCCTGTAAAATTCATATCTGCATATCAATAAATAAACTAGACTGCATTAATTTGAAAAAACTTTACATTAGCATTACTGACCCTATCTGCTTTTCCAAATACTTTTTGGAGTCTTACTTCCCTACACTGATTGGATTAAGAATGGACACATGGCCCAAACTGAGACATTGGTGTTTTTTGCTGATGTTTTCAAGAGTAAAATTATTTTCTCCTTGGGATAGCCACAGGTGGGCATCAATACCACAACAGGGGAGGCTATGCCTTAGCACGAAGGCAACAGACTGAGAAGCATTGCCTAGAGATGACAGATACATGAATAAATAACATGATGACATTATTTGAGCCATTGAATCTTACAGCTCTTGAATTTACTAAATAAAATGGCCAATGCATTTGTTTTGATGTAACTGCTAGTATATGTTTGCTGTAGTCACTTGCACTTTAAAAGTCCTGACTTTTACACATAATATATATTTCATTCATACTCCAACTCTTCAGATAAAATGGATTAATAAGACTAGAAACCTACCTACCACATTTGAGTCCCATTTTGGACTACCGGATTATAGATTATAGTGGTTTCTATGCCTAGAGCTCTCAAATGCTTAAGTGAGTAATTTTTAAACAGGGAATATATTTATTTTTAAAATTATATAATCACACATCAGCTAGAGTCCTTTTATACTCTGATATTTAAATTAAATTAGCTGGATGCTCCTGCTCAATGTCTTGAGAGAGTGCCACGTCAGCCCTGCAAATGTTGCTAATTCTTTATATCCTCAAGATATTTATTCTTTCTGTTAATCTTTTAGTCTCCCTTATCTCACTAATGTGACTGTTTTTGTTTCATGTGTTTATTATGCCTGTTCAGACTTGTAACTACAGCTCTTTATTTTAATCACTCAACCCTCTTACACAAGGCACAATACGTAGCAAAAGTGTGGTTAACTCTGCAGCCAGGAAATTAGCACTGGCCACCTTTTCCAAATAGCTAGAACTTTCTTACATATTGTCCAGATTTCCCCCCACTCTTTTGCTTTTTCTTTTCTTTTCTTTTCTCTCTTCTCTCTCTCTCCTCACCACCCTCTGGTTTGTTAATCCTCACCTGAGGATATTTGGATATTTTTCCACTGATTTTTAGAGAGAGTGGATGGGACTTGGAGAGAGAGAGAGAGAAACTTTGTTGTGAGAGAAACACATCAATTAGTTGCCTTCTGCACACACCCCGACTAGGGTTGTGGATTGAGCCCTGCTATCAAGATATGTGCCTTCAAACCCAGGACTCTTGTCAGAAGGCCGATGCTCTATCTACTGAACCAAACCAGCTTGGGCTCCCTTTTCTCTTGCTTTTTGCCTTTCTTGAGCCCGGTTCATTTTATCTACAGGATACTTTGTTTTCCTCCCTGCTCACCTCTGTTCCTAAAGCTTCACCTTCGTTAATAAAATCACTATCAGGCTGTTAGCCCAGATAACAACCCCGCTGCTGAATGGGGGAACATTGTTGCCCTCTTGCTACACTTTAAGAAGATGCTCAGATGATAAATATGTAGCCTTGCATTCATTCTGCTCATACCCTTCTCTCTTTCCTCATACCAACCTATTTTAAGTGAAGGAATTCAGAAGACAAAGAGGATCCCTGCTAACTAACAAAAGGAAGAGAAGTGATATCAATGCAATTTTTCACCAGTAGCTACACATAAATGTTCACCCTGGACAATCCAACTCAGATGTTGGGTAAGAGGAGCAACAGTCTAGTCAATATTTGAGCCGTACTCCAATCCTTTCATAAGCAAGGGCAGTGATTTAGAAGTCCAGTGATTCATATAAGAAAGCTTGTTTTGGGGAAAGAGGGAAAATTCGGCTCTGTGACACAATGGAAATCATATTCTATCCTCTTAGGCTTTTTTTAAAATTATTATTTGGAAAAGCAGCAAATGCTTCTCAGCCAAAGTTTGGCCTGAATAAGAATATAAGAAATTAATAAATAAATTAATTTTTTGTGTTATGATGCTAGAACTAAAACAGCGTTCATTTTTGAAATGGATAGACGTAATTTACTTCAGTAATATTTTCAACTGGTATCTGTAAATTGCATGCCAGCACGATTCTTTGGGAAACAACAAACACATACATGGGTGAGATGACAGTGTGCTTAAGGATTCATAGCAATCTCATGCTGTCCAAACTACTTTAGTAAGATGCTTTTTTTCTCATGAACAATGTGTCTTTCCAATCTTGAAGGGACCATTAGACAGCATTTGGAAAGCATTTTGGATTCCATGGAACATGAATCTCTCCTAATTGTGAAGACCCTGGAGTTTACTTACGCAGAACTCCTTTTGAAATAATTATTCTTTTTCAATTGTTGTTTTTGAGTTGAGTTGCTCTTTAAAAAACCTGAAAAGTACTTTTTAATTTTATAAACTAACTATAAAGCCCTGCATAAGTAGCAACTGTACTATTAAGCCTTGCATACCAGTGACTAGAATAGAAAATGATTTGATGTTGTAAGTCAGCAGAAATCTCTTTTGTTGACCAATAAAAAGTAAAAGGAAGTGTTCCATCCTTAAAAGACATCCCATGGTAATAATCACATGAGAAAAAAAAAGTCCTTCAAGTTTAAAACCAAGCTGTCAGAGCACACTAGCAAAGAATCTGAGAAGCTAATTCGAGCTCATTCTTTCCATCACTACCTCTTAGCCCATACATGTTATTTCTGCCTGATCCATGGTTGCATAAGATACTGAACACAGTAGTGGGTCAGTGATGTCATTTACAGATCCACCTCATAGATAAGATAAATGATAGATTGATCTAAGTACCCTGGGGCCTTTATTTTTGGAACATATCCTAATGGTAACTGAAATTCTTTATTGGAGCTTCCTTGAATTGTTGTCTTCACTTTTTTTTTCTTAAATATATTTTACTGATTTTTTACAGAGAGGAAGGAAGAGGGATAGAGAGTTAGAAACATTGATGAGAGAGAAACATCGATCAGCTGCCTCTTGCACACCCCCTACTGGGGATGTGCCTGCAACCAAGGTACATGCCCTTGACCGGAATCGAACATGGGACCCTTGAGTCTGTAGGCTGACGTTCTATCCACTGAGCCAAACCGGTCAGGGCATTGTCTTCACTTTTATTCCTTCCTAAATTTAATGCTTTTTGTTGTTAACATTCTATTATTGCTTCCAAGTTAGTCCGATTCTCTAAGAGCTATCTATGAATATTGGTTTCTATGACTAGCATTGGTTCTTTTCTACTGCAACGATAAAAATCACAGATCCTTATCACTGAGGAAGCCATTGCTAAAATTATCCCCCAAGTAATTTATCTTTTCAGAACTCTGGGAAGGACGCTTCAGTTTTAGCACTTGGTGTTATGAGCATTGATGCTGAAAACCAAGAGAGAAATAAACAGGAGACAGAAAAATTGAGAAATATTAATGTTCATTTTTTCCGGGGAATCAAACTTTGAAGACTGATAAAGATGAATGTAAAACAATAAAGTATGATTGCTAGATTGGTGTGTTAATCTCTCCTCTATCCTGCCATAATCTTCAAGTCATTTTGGTGATGGTGGTGGTGGCATTGGGTTATGTATTTTACATGTGTTATCTTTTTCTATGTTCAAGATAATTCTCTATGTATATAGGCATGATGTCCCCATTTTATAGATAAGGAACTGTGACTAAGCAAAATAACCTCTCCAAGGTCTTATATCCAATAAAGAATTGAATTATAGCTGAATTCACTGTGGAGATAACAACTGATACCTCTAGGGGAATCACACTCAAAATATTTGCATGGTCTATGGCTCAATAAAAGGTCTTATAAAAGGCTTTTTCTCTTATGTTCCATGCATTCAAAGACTATAGAACATTATTTATACTTAGAGTGAATTAAGAATATCTTGTTTTCTTCCGCAGAATTAACTTTCCAGCCATCAAATGAAATTACCTGTTTTATGTGAGTTCTCTTTGAATATTTCAAATAACCAATTTCTCAATGCTATTCTATTTTTTTTTTGTATTAAGGGATCTAAGAGCATCTTAGAAGACACATTTTTTTTGTATGTCTGTATAGGTTACTAAGAATGAACTCAAATGGGACGAGAATACCTTACAATATGGGAGTGAATAAAGGGGAAGTTCTTGGATTCCATCTTTCAAGGGATATCCAGGACTCAAGTCTTAATATTCTGAAATGAACTCTACTGACAATGGACACCCTTTAAGATGTTAATATCTACTGAACTCTTCTGGTTATGTTTTTTGTTTGTTATAAGGCAAATGATTTTGTTAGAAAAAATCTTCCTTTTGCCAGAAGATTATCTTCCCAACCTTTTCATGCTCATTTAATTAATTAATGTAAGGAAGTAAAATATTACTTTTAAGCTAAATTCAGTCAGGCATACTGTCCAATCCATTCTGATAACACAAAAGAAAATGTTTGTCTGTTATATCTGGTTAATTGAGAAGACATTGCATTTGGTGCTGGAATTTCCGACATGTTTGCCAATTCTTTCATTTCCCCTTGATTGGTAGGCCTGGCATGAGGCTGCGTAACTGGAACAAATCTAGACTGAAATATAATTTATTCAGGCCGTAATTCTTCAAGGGTCCTCCTTAGCTTTTAAATTTATCCTACACAGTTTATTTCTATCTGGTTCAGGTACTCCTAGACATATTGAAAAGAGTTATTTCTTATTTGAACATTTTAGAAGAAAATTAAAGAAAAGACTGTTTGAAAATGTCTGAATGCATAGTATGGAACAAAACTTTTACCAGTATAAAAGAATTCATTGAGCATTATTAGTTGTGTGTGTGTGTTTGTACTATAATATACCTGTACCTGAACACACACACAGAGAGACACACACACAGACACACACACAATTAGGGTATTAACTTCTAATATTTGTCCTTAAGAAATTGGCCTAAGCTTTGCTCAAGTGGACATATATGACCCTCATGTTGTGGTCCTGTCCAGATCCTTCTTTTCCATCCTCCTTGGTTCCCCAATGCACACTCACATTTTCCTTCCTTAGTGCTGATCCACAACTTATAGGAATGTGAGAGGGAGCAATCACTCTCTTGTATACTAAAGGTCCAATGGTTAACACAGAACATTCTCAGTATCTGTTTGCTGTGCATCAATGTTTGGTTTTAAAATTTTCACTCCCTGTATAAACTATTGTATCTATTAGTAATTTAATATTGTTATTTATTACTCTGCAAATCTCTGAGTTCATGAAAGATGTGTCTTCTAATGCTTCGTTTCCCAAACATTATGTGATACCAATCAATGTGGCTCAAATGTAGACTGTGATCCAGTAGGTCTAGGGCTGATCCTAAGAGTCTGCATTTATAACAGGGAGATACCAATGCCGGTGGTGCTGGTGTATATCTAGAGTAGCAAGATCACCTTCCCAGAGATTACCTCTGCTTTATGCTCCCAGTGGTGAGTAAGCATGTGTGTGTGTTCGTGTGTAAGAGGGGTGCAAGTAAGAGAAAATTATAGTGCCCTGTTTTTTGTCTTCTGAGGTAAGTGCTAGTATAAACTATCTTGCCTTATTATTCAACAATTCATTTACCCATGAACCAACATCTACCCTGGCTAAAGCAGTTTGGGTTGTTATTATTTAACCATTCATGCTACACAGATACTTTCATTCATTTATTTACTCCACAATTATTTTGTGCTCTAGTAAGTTCTCACTTCATGTCAGGGATAGATGCTGCAACTTTAAGCGAAATGACATTTAACAAAACCAATTTTACCATAGGCTCACTGATATAAACAAGAATGAAGCTCCTAGGCATCTCATCAACACCACAATGAAACAACATTGATGACAGGACGTTTCCCCAGGACCTGCTGTGTATCTTTCACAAAATGTAGTGAGCAGTAGCTTTAAAGTGGTGAGTAAGACTCAATCCTTTCATTCAAGGAACTCACATCCAAGTGTAGACTTTAGGCAGACATAGGAAGGGAAATGGTAATATTGAGTTAAACTCAAAGCACTATATTAGCACAGAGGAAAAGGTAAAATGCATCTTTTTGGATTCAGGAAAGTTTCACAGAGGATGTGACATTGTTGTAGACTTGAGTGCGGAGGCATATCAGGCAATAGGACATTAAGGAAAAGCAGTCCTTGCATAGGTAATAGCATTTGCAAAGGCAAAGAGACATTGAAATGCCTGGTGTACTCAAGGAATTACAGGTAGAGGACTCAGGGGGATAGCGAAAGGTAAGGATAGAAAGATAGTGAAAACACCAATTCATGAATGGCCTTTACTCTAAGAAAGATAGATCTTCATCTTATTGGTGCTGCAGAAATAATTGTAATAGCGTTTTAGGACATAATGTCAATAGTAGTATAAATGTTTAATTGCACAAAAGCAAGTTTGGAGCTCATCAAATTAATATAAGTGAGAAAAATGGATTCTAAACGGAGGTCATGTCAGTGAGGATTGTTAAATTATTCTAGAGGTAGAAATAACAGGGAATTATAGTAAATTGGACATTGGAGTAAGATTGAGAAAACAGATGGGTTTCAAGTATCAAGTCTAGTTAATCAGATGGGATGTGATGGTATTTATTAAGCAAGTCTACACATAACTATGGGAACTATTTTGAAAGTAGTCATAATGTCTTCAGTTTTTATCTTGTTGAGTTTGAGCATTTTGTAGGAAGATCAAACATCTGTGTAGTGGGAAATTGAGACTATTCAGTTTAAATAAAATACATATGGAATATGGAAGTTGGTTTTTCTATTAGTCTGAATCCTCTTAGATCTTATCTTTATAACTCAAAAATGTTGCTTTGGTGAATGTCAAACATGTATAGTTGTTTATTCATATTCCTTATTCTTCTGACTTGCTTTGGAATTTGAAGAAACCAAAGGCAAAATTACAATAATTCTTTTCGTGATATATAACAGCAAGAGTAATTGGCTATTTTAGATCAGTACTACTAATAATTTAAGCTAGAATGATTTTCCAATGCCTGATATGTATATATTTTGAATATTATTAAGAATTAATTATTCTTTTCTTATAATGTAATAAAACTAGGTCTGACTTTTTTTTTAAAGGCACTATGAAGTATATTGCTCCTATTTATATGTAACTAGGGGCCCAGTGCACAAAAATTTGTGCACTTGGGGTGGGGGGGGGCCCTCAGCCTGGCCTGTGCCCTCTTGCAGTCTGGGACACCTCAGGGGAGGGGGTGATGTCCACCTGCTAGCGTGTCTGGCCAGCCTGGGTGAGGGGTTGAGGGCCATTTTCAGGCTGTCTACAGCCCCTTCAGGGTTCGTGCACTGGGGGGTGGGAGGGCTGGTGAGTGCAGGCGTCGACATTTCCCACCAGAGGGTCCACGATCACACACACCTGGTGGGTTCCCACCGCTGAGGGGACACACCTGGTGCAGAGCTGGGTGGTGAGCCAAGGGTGGACGCTGGTGCAGGATCCCTCGGTGGGGCCCTGCTGCTGAGCAAACACACCCGGGATGGAGCTGGGCAGCGGACTGGCTTCAGATTCTCTGCACTGTGCAGCAGACGCTCCCGCACGCCCTGCAGAGGCCCCTGGGGGTGGATGAAGGCAGTGGACCCTGGATAGGTGCTCCTGCACGCCCCCAAGGAAGCCCCCGGGGCAGACCCAGGCAGCAGACCTAGGATGGGTGCTCCTGGATGCCCTGTGGAGGCCCCTGGCTGGACCCCACTCCCACTCAGCTGACACACCCAGCATGCCACCCTGGAATGCAGAGCCGCCATGCCAGCCTCCATCTTGGGTGGGTTAATTTGCATACAGCCGCTCTGATTGGCTGGTGGGCATGGCTTAGGCATCCCAAAGAAATGGTCAATTTCAATATTACGCTTTTATTAGTTTAGATAATTGAAACACTGTTGCTTTAAGCTGAGGCCTAGGCAGGTAATGAAACCTCCTGTTTGTTTCAGCTCCGTGGCTTCTATAACTGAAACATTGTTATCGTGACCAGAGGCTCAGCCAGCCTAGGCAGGTAGTTGCAATGGAAGCCTCCAGTTTGCTCTAGCTCCATAGCTGCTGGCCTCTATCTTGGCTGGGTTAATTTGCACAGCCACTCTGATTGGCTGGGAGGCGTGGCTGGTGGGTGTGGCTTAGGTGTCTCGGGTGATGGTCAATTTGCATATTACTCTTTTATTATATAGGATACTCTCTTTAAATATTAATAGTCATCGTATTTCAGATCAGAGATTTACACCAGTTCATGGTATCAGGAAGTTTAGTGGGACTAATATATGATAATACTTGATCATAAATAAATAGATGAGAATAAGCATGATTTGATCCCAGCTAACAAATAAGAGCTTCCTTCTGGAATTCAAGAAGCAAATTGGCCTGTCCATCATGGCTCAGTGGTTGAGTGTTGACCTATGAACCGGGAGGTCATGGTTTAATTCCTGGTCAGGGCACATACCTGGGTTGCAAGCTCAATGCCCAGTATGGGACTTGCAGGAGGCAGCCGATCAGTGATTCTCTTTCATCGTTGATGCTTCTATTTCTCTCTCCTTCTCTGAAATCAATAAAAATATATTTAAAAATAAGAAGCAAATTGGCTCCTCAGGTAGCAATTGATTTATATGTATATACAAGTTATACTCCCTATACACAGACTTCTGAAAAAGTGTGACTGTTAAGGTGATTTCATTGAAAACTGTAAAAAAACAAAACAAAACAAAAAACTAAACATGGAAATGGCTGCAAGTAAGATTGGATATTTTGGAACAAAACCGGAATTTTATACAACTAGGGAGCTGGCACCTCATCTGCAGTCATCTTGCAAAGCAAAGAGTTACTACAGCTTGCATTATTTTTATTTACATTCCCATCAAACTGATGAGAGGTTTACATTTGTTCCACTTCTTTGTTTCCATCTGATTAGCGTTTACTGTCAAGATTAAATCAGACATTTATTGAACTATAACATCAAACACTTATTAGCAAATTGCTGGACATTAGTATATGTTTATATTTATACACAGCTTACCTAAATCTGCAACCAAAGCCTCTGGTAACTTTGTATAACTCTGCACCATTAATTTCTTCAGAGTGACATTCTGATGTGAGCTGAACAGATGGAATTGCAGGATTGTTCTAGCAAATTTATCATAAAAAATGCATCCGACACCTGTGTAATTTGCCTAATCATTTTCCTAATAAGCTCCCACCATTAATTATGCACGATTTCCACAATGCAATCAAGATAAAAGTAAATCTGATGACTTAATACCCTTCAAAATAATTGGTTCACCCAACACAAGGCCTCCTTTGCTTTCCGTAGCCATTTTAGTTAATTAGAAAGGGGGTGCACCCTGTTGGAGTCAGCAGAACGGAGGCTGATCGAGTGGTGGGGGGTAGACCTGCTGGGTTTTTGGGCAGTAGTCAAGGATATTAACTCCTGAAAGAATAGGAGGGAATTTGGCCCCTTCCTTTTCTCCCCCCCCCCATTCACGATTCCGCCCCTCCCACCCTGCAACTTCCCTGCCTCCCCACACCCCACCCCAGCAGCAAACAGATGCGATTAGTGTTCTTCAGCAGTCAGAAAACTGACTGCAGGACTCTGCGGGTCTAATGAGAATCAACTTTTCGGGGCTGCTGTCTTGCGGTGCGGTCCACCTGTCACATCATTAGGTGCAGCATGTGCCTTGAATTCACTTTGCTAAATGAGATTTAGAGGCCCCAGTGAAACCCATCCTGCAGCATCCCCGCTTCAATTAGCTAAAGATTAATTGTCTGAGAAAGGGAAGGAAAGTTTTACTTCAACTGACCTGAAAAAAAAAGGTAAAAAAAATGTACGGCTCAGGTATGCCACATGGGCCCCAGGCAGCGTGGAAAAACGTGGTAATTTAAAGGTGCTGCAAATTTCCTCCACCTCGCCTGGATGAATGAAATTAACTAGCACTAAAAGCTGTCAAATTAAAGGTTGACTTCCAGATATTAGCACCTTAAATGTCACCGAATATTCACTTTCTTGCTTCTTCTTCTTCTTTTTTTCTTGGCAAACATTCACGTCAGCACACCTGCACATGCACACAAACATTTTCTCACCGCTGCTCCTGCTAGCTGCTTGCTCGTGCCCAGCCTGGAGTTCCTTGCTGTAAATCTTTGATGTAACCATGGCTACAGAACAACTGGCAATTACAGCGTTTCCTCCATTTTAATGTTATACTAATTATGTTTGAATATGTTCTAATGGAGATGCAGAGTTGGAGGGGAGGAGAGCTTCTGGAAGGCCGAAGGGGGGGTCTCTGCTCCCACTGGCCTCACCTTCCCTGTGCTGCTTGACACGCACAGCTTGCAAGGGGAAGTGTAACACCCGTAGCTTGAAAACCGCTACTTAGCTAAGATTTATTTGTAATTAATTAATGAGAAAAAAAATAGCATTCATAGTTTCTCCCATAAGGACTGGCGTTGGCAACCTCATCTGCTAGAATGTCAGACGCAGAGTCCCTCCAGGGGAGAGTGGTCATCCCATGCGTTGGGAGCAGAGGTTACCAGGGGTACCTTCATTCTTCCACTCGATTTTAACATTTTGGTTAATTCTAACTTTTTGTCTTAATCTAAATTTGTGGGTGATAACACATAGGTTTAACTAAAAAATATCACAAAATGCAAACATGCCTGGGGATAATCTTGAGCAAGACAGCACAAAAGTAAGACAGTATTAAGTATTTTAGCACAAGAGAACAATAAAAACATAGAGCTGACATCCCTCTGCTCTGAGTGAGCTTCTTATCACCCACATCAAAAGATTAAAAACACGAATAAGAAAACAGGATGAACTAAGGATCAAAACTTCTTGAAGGAATTCTCTTACATGTATCCCAGTCTACTTAACATATGCATTTATATACATTGTGATGAACTACGACTCTTATTCTAAGTGTATATTTTACTATGAGTTATTAACTAACAATATTACAAAGTGTGATGATTTGAAAGTCATCTAAAACATTTTATTTTAAATTGCACTTATGTTTTATAGTATATATTTTATTAGTACAGTTAAGCATATGTACTTATGTACTTGCAAAAAGAAGTGTATAATATTTAAAAATACATTTTTAAATTTAACTCTTTTTTTCCTTAATAAGATGCACATCCAGAAAGTTCAGAGAATCTTATTCCATGATTGCACTCCCCAGTTATAAAATTAGACAAAAAATGGAGAAACTATGTGGCTACTTTGTGTTGTAGCCTCATCGCCATGCATTTTCCTATGCCTTGCATAGTTGGAGATTCACCCTGACTTACTGGTAAACCCATCTACAGGCCAATGCTCTATCCACTAAGCCAAACCGGCTAGGGATCTTACTCCTTCTTTTGAGTTTTTTCTTTTTTTAAATAACTATTAGTCTATTGAATATAATTATTTCATTCCTTCACTTATTAATTCAAAAATTATTATTTAATGTGCTAAGTGCCGGACAATATGTTTTGGGAACACAACATTGAACAAAACATATCCCTTTCATTACACAGTTTATATTCTGTGGGAAGACATAGGGAATTTAAAACAAAACAGCAAAACACAGATCCACACCATATGCTAATAAATGACTATGATATAAATAGCAAAAGTAGAAAAGTTTGTATAATAATAGAAAAGATGGCTTTTAAGTAAAGACCTGATCAGACATTTTACTGATGCTTAACTGTTAAATCAAGAAAATAAGAATTGTTCAAAGGTAACAGTTAAATCTATGAAGAAAAAGTTAAAGCAGTGGTATAGTAAAAACAGGTCATAATCACATATATTTCTGAGTGTATACATTGGAAATGTTTTAGTCAATTTAAATGTAATTTTAAATAAAATCATACATTTAGATGTTGTTCTGTTCTCATTTAACTGGGCAGATTGATGTATCGTACACAAAATGACAGCAAGAGCAACCAATCGTATTTGTTAAACACTATTATCAACTAAGATGTTAGGCAATTCTTTTTATTTTTTAAAATCTTTATTGTTGAAGACATGGTAGGCAATTCTCTTGGAAACACGGTGAGATTGTTGCCAGCATTATCTCTGCTTTACAGAACAGAGAACAGATAAAATATCATTTTCCAAAACCACCAGTTTCTAAGTGATGGAGTTGTTATTTGAACAAGGTCTGTCAGCATCAAAATCAGTTGCTTAATGTCTAGGCTGCACTGCTCTAGGTTTGTGCATCTGAAGGCCTACAGAGATGTTTTTATTTTAACTAAGTCTTCCCGAATCTCAGTTTTTATTTTCAAAAATTCAAACATGAAATCAGTCATTTGAAGAAAAAAAGTAAATGTGGCTGCAGTACAATAATGAACTGGTTCATTGGCTTGAAATATGCATAAGGGTTTGAAATAACTCAAATGTTAGTTCACTCAGCCTAATGCACAACCTTTTAAGAAGAATTCCTGAAATTCTAGTTTTTAAAGGGACAGAAAGTTGAGAAGTTACATGCATTACTCTATGAGAACATTACATGTTATGTACTAACGTGTCCTAAGCATTTTATACATATTAAACATATTGTATAGCAGGGGGTAAACTAACTCTAAGTATGTCAGAATAATTATAATAGCGTCATGACAACAATAAAAATGCTTACATTAATTAAGTTCTCACTGTGTGTCAGTAGCTGTACTCTTCATAGTTGTCATGTATTCTTTCAAATTTACAACTCCATGAAGTAGGCAGTATTTACAAATCCCCAAACTGGGGCATTGAAAACCTTAATAGTATGCCCACTTCCTCCCAACTACTTAACATAGAGTCAGAATTCAAACTCGTATGTGCACAGAAATAATAAAATGTCTAAAATGAAATCCACTTCTAGAGATGTGGCATGCTTATTCAAAATTTTAAACTATGTCATATTTACTTCTTTAGTACAAAGGTTTCCAGAGTGTCATGTTTAGCTCTGGTAATTGAAAGCAAGAAGACTAACTCCAAGCACACTAAGAATTATATTAATGCCTTTAGTGATCAGATTGTAGACTTTGGGCAAAGTTTCAAAGAATGAGTATGTCTATGAGAGTATGAAATGTCTGTGAACAGTACTGAAATATCATAGAAAAGCATTCATTACTCATGCCTTTTTTTTTTACCATAAATAATATATAACATAACTGACTTTGGTTGTTTAGATAACCATCTGTCATAGTGTTAGAAAGCACTTACTCTTTTGATATAAATTGGGTTAAAGTAGGCCAATTGGCATGGCGATATTCAGCTAGAATATTTAATGTTGAACTTTTTTGTTACAATAGACTCCTATCATGTTTTGTGTTGTTGTTTTTTTAATTTTGGAAAGAAGTTTAAATAATTTTTTCTCTTTTATGAAAGTCTATAAGTTTTTGTATCCTCTGCCTACATAGATCTAACTCTTTTATCTGCAATAGAATGAAAGGTATCTAGGAAGTAGACACGTGATGTGTCAGAGGGTGTTAGATTCTATGAATAGGTTTTTATTTTTTTTAAAAAAATGCCATCAAAATTTCCTCCCGTGAGACTTACTATGATGCCAGTCAGTTAAAAAATGGCTAAATCACCAAATGAAATGGATCGAAAAGCCATTAAAATGGGAGTGTGCAAGTGTAGGAGAACAAAGCAGAGTGTTGCTCTCTTCATCCCTGGCCTTGAACCCAATAGTTTGGATAGCTGAGTGGTACCTCTGCACAGCACGGAAGACACTAAAAATAAACCTTTTTCATTCTTAATGTGTCTGTCGCATAAAAAATGAAAGAGTTCAAGTACAGTACTCCCACAATCCAGTGCACATGTGTAATGTTCTAGTAGACTTTCATATTGAGGACGCAATCTTAACGTGATGGTCACGAAGTAGCCTTGTGTATGTCAAAAGGGAAGTTGAAGGAGTGGAGAGTAGAGATATTTAATGTATTACACATTTATTAAAAAGGAATAGGAAACATATAGTGGTGTTTATTTGCTCTTTCTCTTTGCTTTCTTAGCAGGGAAATTTAACACACACACACACGCACACACGTGCACACTGGTGATTGTGGGCCTGGAATACAATTACAAGTTTGCTCTCAGCAGTGAGCTCTCAATCCCAGCTGTGCCTTCAGTGGCATGAGCCAGCTTGATTATGCTAAAGCTCCTCTGGATTCCTTCCTCTTTTGTTTCATTCCACCCAGGGTCTTAAAGCTTGAACATCTGACATGCTTGGGCAGTTTTCTCTCTAATTTCGCCCAAGCTGACTCTGCAGTGAGTTTAATGTGTAGGTGTCGCCTGTGGGTGCAAGGAACTGCTTCAGTATTGTTTTTTTCTCTTTAGCCATCTGAACACTGGAGGCATTCCAAGTTGGAGTGGATCCATGGTATGGTAAAAAGTTGAACCACATCACAAGAGAAGCGGTATTACCCCACCAGACAGATTTAGATCGATATCCATGCAGGCATAGGTGGATTTGAAACCGCAGGTACAATGCTTCTGACCTCAACAGCATAAAGGAGGATTACAAATCCTCATCTATGAGGTGTGTGAGGTTTAGTTATAGCCTTGTAAAACCATGTGATGAGAGAGCATTCAGGCTGGCTGGATCATATGCTAATTTCCCATTATTTAATGCTAGCGTTAAGAAAACACTTTTCTTCGTTTGCAAAAAGAACCTTTTACATAACAGCAAACTTAGCCTCAAAGGAGAACTGGGAACATCGGTTTTCGATTTTTTCTCTTTTTGAGGTGCTCTGAATCTCTGCTGGTTGGTGAAAATATAGTGAAACACATTATTACTGAAGTGGCAGGTGTTTTAAGTACTCTGAAAACAAAATTTGTAGGTCATCAAGGGACCTTCTAATATCCCTGTAAATACCATACAACACATAGCTTAGGTTCCTAAGCTCTGAAGAGAAAGTGCATTGATTTTACTCTGGCTTGTTTTTTGGTCATCTCATTTCCTTTATGGATTTATTTGGCATTTACAAAAAAACCATCCCTTAGGGAAGATACATATTTTTTGTATAAAAAAAATTTCAGAGATGGGGAGAATTTGATGGCTATTTATAGTTTTAGATTCTTGATGTGTATGTGGGCCTGTGGGGAGGGGGCTGGTGTGTGTGTGTGTGTGTGTGTGTGTGTGTGTGAAATATCACAAGTAAATGGATTAACTGTAGTGTGTGTGCTCCAAAAGTTTCTTGCTCTAAGCTCCTTTGTGCAGTTCTCCATCTTTTTATCGGCTATACTTACAGAGAATGACGATGAAGTGTAACAAACTCTCATGTACTGACCTGCACAATCCAGCCCTTTCTCTTTAATTCAAGGAAGCATATTGACTACAAGTGAGAAGAATAATTAATTTAGTGATAAACTTGTATCACGTGAAATTTATATTTTAAGGAATTTGTTTATGAACTTTGGTAATGTGAATATTATTGAGAACTTACTTTGTATACCCCATAATGAATCACACAAACCACCATGCTGTCACACCTCAGATGAGAATTGATCTCCTTTAAAAATATATTTTTATTGATTTTTAAAGAGAAAGGAAGTGAGAGGGAGAGAGAGAAACATTGATTGGCTGCCTCAGGTACACCTTCTACTGGGGACCCAGCCAGCAAACTGGGCAGTTGCCCTGACTGGGAATCAAACGAGCAGCCCTTTGGTGCAGGGGACAATGCCCAACCAACTGAGCCACACTGGCCAGGATGAGAATTGCTATCTTTGAGCAGCAAAAGGGAGAACATTTGTGCCATGTAGTATCATTATATATATTTGCAGTCATTGAAATGTTTTATTTTAAAATCATCATAAAATTGCCTTAGTTCTTATATATCTTCTCCAAGAATCGTGAGTAGAGGTTCTTAGCTTCCATATGAGAGCACTAATATAGCAATGAATGTCGCCTTTACATCATTTGCATTCTCTGATTAACCAATCCACGGCTGTCATTCTGTCAGAGCCTGAACATTGACTAGAAAGCTGACTTTCAAGCAACCGGAGTGGTGTTTTAAAGGGAAAGGTAATGAGAGAGAGAAATGATTCCTGTCACAGCACATTCAAAGTCAAGTCTGTACTCACCACAGCACTGAAGAAGTCCCCAATAAAACCATGATGGTTCTGATTTCACTAATCTAGACACAGGTGAAACTTGACTGGAGAGTCAAAAAGAATACTATTATTTTATAAAGAAGAAGGAAAAGAGCATCAGGCAAAGAAGGGAGACCCAAATCTTGGATGTGATACTGCTATTATTAAGACGTAGAACTTAAGCCAATGACTTAACTTCCTTGACCTTTCATCTTCTCTTCAGTAAATGAGAGTTTGGGGCTAGAACAGCAGATCTCAACCTACTTCAAAAAACATTGGTTAATAGAGCATATAAAAATAAAGATTCGCTGGTGAAATACATTTGATAAACTCTGAGTGAGCCACACTTCATAATCCAGTCGGCATCATAATGAATTATAACAACTACAATCTGTAAAGTATCTTGTCATAAAACTCTGCTTAACACTATAGTTCTTGACTCTGGCTGACTAATAAATTGGGTTTTTCTTTAAATTTTTATTTCTGGTAATAATGTAGAGAAATGCAAAAGGTTTTTATATATTGAGTTTGTATCCTGTAACTTTCCTAAACTTGTTTATAAACCAGTTCTAACAGTTTTTGTGTGTGGAATCTTGAGTTTTCTATATATAATAGTGTCATTTGCAAATATAGACAATTTTCCTTCTTTTTAAAAATTTGGCTGTCTTTTTTTATTTTGTGTCTAATTTTCTTTTCACAGATTTACAGTACTAGGTTGAATAAATGTGGTGAGAGTGGGTACCCTTGTCTTATTCCTGATTTTAAAGGAAAAGCTTTTATAATAACAACATCTTTATTATGTTGAGGCATATTGTTGAGAGTTTTTATTGTCAATTTTGTAAAATTGTTTTTCTGCATCTATTTAAATGATCATATGAATTTTATTCATTTTGTGAATGTCATGTATCACAAAGATTGCAAATATTGAGGTATCCTTGCATCAGGAAGATAAATCCCAGTTGATCAAGGTGTATGATATTTGTAATATGCTGTTGGATTCTGTTTGCTAATATTTTGTTGAGGATTTTTGCACCTATGCTCATCCTGGGTATTGGCCTGTAATTATTTCTTTTTAAAAAAATATATTTTAAAATTGATTTCAGAGAAGAAGGGAGAGATAGAAACATCAGTGATGAGAGAGAATCATTGATTGGCTGCCTCATGCAGGCCCCACACTCCAGATCGAGCCTGAAACCCAGGCATGTGCCTTGAAATCAAACTGTGATTCGATTCCTCCTGGTTCATAGGCCAATGCTCTACCACTGAGCAACACCAGCCAGGCATGTACTTTTTTTTCCTTGTAGGGTCCTTGCTTGGTTTTAGTACCAGGGCAATGTTGACCTCATAAAATAAGTTTGGAAGTGTTCCCTTTGCTTCTCATAATTTTCGAAGAATTAATTTTTTTGAATGTCTGTTAGACTTCATCAGTGAAGTCATCTGTTTCTGAGCTTCCTTTGTTGAGAGGATTATTGATTCAATTTTCTAGTACTAATTGGTTTTTTGGATTTTCTACTTCTTATGATTAAGTCTTAGCTGATGGTATGTTTCTAGGAATTTATCCATTTATTCTAGATGGTCTAATTTTTTGGCATATAATTGTTCTTAGTAGTCTCTTATAATTCTTTTTATCTCTGTAATACCAATTGAAATGTCTCCTCTTCCATTTATTAAATAGTCCTCTCTCTTTTTTTCCTGATAAATCTAGCTTGAGATTTATCTATTTTGTTCAGCTTTTTAAGAAAGCTCTACATTCATTGATATTTTTTCAGTTTTTTCATCTCCATTTCATTTATTTTCATCGTGATCTTTGCTATTGCCATACTTCTACCAACTTTTGGGCTTAGTTTATTCTTTTATTTTATTTTTTCTGTTTTCTTGAAGTGTGTAGATTGTTTATTTGAAATATTCATTTTTCTTCTTAATGTAGGCATTGACTGCTATTTCACCCTTAAAACTGCTTTTTCTGCATCCCATGTTTGGTTGTTATATTCCTATTTAAATTAGTCTGAAGATATTATTTGCTTTCTTCTTTGATCCATTGGCTATTTAATGGCATGTTGTTTAATCTTCACATATTGGTGAATTTTCCACTATTTTTTTTGTAATTGGCTTTAATACACTTTTTTTTTCTTTCAGAAAAGCTTTATTCATGTAGGTCAGCTGGCTGGTGTATACTTTCATTCTCCATGCTATATGCCTTCAATTATATCTTTTTGCTGACTTTTACTTCCTTAATAGTACTATCTTTTATGGTATTCTATAGGTTTACATTAGCTCCTTCTGCTATGCTCAGTTACAGAGCTTTGTGAACTTTGCCTAAAGATTGACCTGAGTCAATACAATGTACTATTAGTAAATTACTTGTAATCTGGTCACTGAATGTAACAAAATCAAGGCTGATTTTATTTGCCTGACACACTGCAATGTGGGAAAAACATGTAAAAGAAAGAAAGCAAAGCACAAAGCTACACCAAGTGACTTAAAAACTTAGACATTTTTATTATACTGTGTTAGGATTTACAGTTTGATATTGCTGAATGCCTGTAGCCAGAAAGCATAATTTAAAATTCAATCAATTTACACCTTTTTGTAATTTCTAAAATTGATATATTTTAGTTGTTAATCTAAGGATAAGATAGCCATAAGCTGGAGGTTAGCTGCCTACTGTTTTCATAAGATTCTTAAAAAAAGGCTTTACAGATGATAATCTAAATAAATTAACATTTTATATCTAAATAAGTCACTGTGAATTATCTTTATACTCCTACATAAGCCATAAAGTATTATTTTTGTCTCCAGGCCTATGGTCTGTTTTAAAATTGACTTTGGATCTTTTTCACGGGCACACACACTAATTTTGGCACTTATTGCATTATTATAACCAATGGCCAATAAGAAGAGGAATAATGTGTACATCTTTTTCTTGCTCACTGCTCATTACTTTTGAAATGCTGCTTTATATTGCCAAACCCACACGATTCAGGTGGTCCTGTCAATCACATCGCCTCATCTCACTTATGGTCAAACAGTTAGGCATGTGTCCCAGTCAGGAATAATCCATAGACATACCCCTGGCAAGTCCAAACTGAGTGTGTTCCAGGGTTGTTGTGCGGGCATGGGAAGAGAAAAGTCTTTTTCCCTTTTTACCTGCTAGAATTGGTAAGCTGGCAGGTTGTAAACAGTGGATATCTTTTCTGCCATGTGAAGATAATCTATCTGCTGAATTAAAGCAACATGAAGAGAAAAATGGAGCCAAAAGCTGGAGAGAATGACCCCACCATTGAAGCTTCTGAATACAGCCCCCTCTAAGCCAAACCCATGACTGAACTTCCCGGTTATGGACATGAATGCTTTCTTTGTTTCAGATAAAATATTTTCAATTGGGTTATCTGGAAGCCCCCAGAGAAATTACCAATTGATACAGAAAGTGAAGAGAACCAATGCTTTCAATTCCACTTATGATTTAGGATTGTATTATGGTATGCATGTTTATATATAGGCATTTCTATCATTGATATTTCATGATATATTTTTCACATGCCTTGACATTGCATTCTGTTTTAGGCATGTCTTTTTTACATAAGAATATTTTTAAATTCAGTCTCAAGTGATAAACTTGAAACTAAATTTAATATTCCATGTTTGCTTTATTTACTCATATATTTGGACTTCCCATTTGATGTTTCCTGTTTACTATCCATTTATTTTCTTGCTTTTGTTGTTACTTTTCCTATACCTTATTATATTGCTAAAATTTCCATACCCTTTTTTATAGAGGCTAAGAAACTTTCCCCAGGCCATACATCTAGGCAGCATGAAAACAGACTTTGGAACTATGTAGTACTTGAATCTAGTGTTTTTCCACTTGAGATTAGTTAATATTGCTCCTAAGATGTACAGGGATAAGTATGTCCTTAAAACATATGCAGTAGGGATGGAAACTCAAAGATAAGTGAAAGAGATGATATTAATTTGAATCAATTGGACTTAAAAATGATTAATGTCAAAATTAAGCCCTGACTGGTTTGGCTCAGTGGATAAAGCATCGGCCTGCAGACTCAAGGGTCCCAGGTTCGATTCCAGTCAAGGGCATGTACCTTGGTTGCAGGCACATCCCTGTCAGGGGGTGTGCAGGAGGCAGCTGATCGATGCTTCTCTCTCATCGATGTTTCTGACTCTCTGTCTCTCTCCCTTCCTCTTTGTAAAAAATCAAAAGAGAGGCATATAAGATGATTGATATAATTCTTATTTGAGTGACTTGATATAGGTGTCCAAGTTATCAGGAAAAATATGGAGAAGGGAAATATTTTTAGTTGGAAGGCCAGTATGACATGCCAGGTGAAGAGATTTGCTATATAGTTTGATAGAAGATTTGCAGTTCAGAAATATTGTCTGGGCTAAACTTAAAAAATGCATCATGACCAAATGTGCAGGTAAGCCATGGATTTAAAGACATTGTATAATAAAGGCAGAAGAAGACAAATGATGCTACTGTAGATGAACACCTAGAAGCCTGTGCTGAAAAGTTTAAATGAGCCTAGCCAGTATGGCTCAGGGCTGAGTGTTGACCTATGAATCAGGAGGTCACGATTCTATTTCTGGTGAGGGCACATGCCTGGGTTGTGGGCTCAATCCCAAGTAGAGGGCATGCAGGAGGCAGCCAATCAATGATTCTCTCTCATCATTGATGTTTCTATCTCTTTCTTTCTCCCTTCCTCTCTAATATTAATAAAAATATGTTTAAAAAATTGTGTGTAGAGCACTGGAAATAGCACCTGATATAGAGTCAGGACAAATAATTTTGAGCTGGTGATGTTGTTTGATGATAATGATAAATAATATAAACATGCTTCCACTATACTCTTCTTCTTTTTTTTTAGTGTATTAGGTCCAAGTCCCAAACCAGAACTTAGAAAATAAGTCAATTATTTACCTCATGCAGTAAGTACTCTCCAACTTTCATTTTGAGTTAGGACAAAATATTGAGCTTGATACCCAAACTATGTTTTGCTTCCAATGAAAAGGGGAATGAGTAGTAGTAAGTTGATGATGAAAAATATTCTCTCTCAGAGTGATTTCTCAGTTTCTGCAACCACTAAACTAATTTCTAAGGCTGCAAAAAATGATATTAAGAAGTAGTGAGAAGTTTGATGTAGTAGCCATATAAATTTTCTTCCACATAAAGCAGAGTAAGATTTATCTGAACATTGTTTTTTACATTTCTCATCAAGTTTCATTGGTATAATTTGGACATGACCAACTGTATGTGCAAAGCACTTTTTTTTTTCTTTTTCCATCAAACATATCTTCACATAGTGAAGGTGAAATTTGTGCATCCTTGGGGATTCTTTGAAAAGAGAAAGGTGGAAGGAGAAGTTGAAAGGCAAAGAGTAAGTTCAAATTGTCAAGCCATGCGCTCTCTGAATTTTACCCAGGGGATAACCCCTTCTTATTGTCAAAAGCTGAGAGATCTTGGGAAGCAAAAGAGATAATTCAAAAGTGATGAGAAAATCCGAAGCCAAACTGCAAAAAAAAAAAAAAAATACAGAAAAAAGATAATATTTTACAAGTTGTGGAGCCATTTTCTGCCACAGGGCTTTTCAAGAACAAGCAGTTTCTCAGCTATTTACATTTTTTATGATTGCGATAATTGAGGTAAGCTTGGTAATAATTAAAACAACACTGGGAGGAAATTGAATTTCTGAATTAAATTAAATTTTATTTTTAAAATAAAACTTGTGCAATAATATTTAAAGTCCAGAAGCAAATTATATACGTTTTCCACCTACTCAGCCCCACTCCAGAAAGTTTAACTTTTCTTTCACATGTTTTGTCAGATTCTGATATATTTTTTCTTTCTGTTATTTTTGGAAAAATTGATGCTGGAATGAATCAAATAACAGCTAAGGAGCATTTTAAGACAGTACCCCATTCTGATGTGCTCAAGTAGTAATACGTATCCACTCTGTATTGTATATTGAACTAAGAATGATAAAAATTTTCTTAATTTACCTTGCAAAATTACTATGATGTCCATTTTGCAGATATGTTTTTGAGATTCTCTATGTTCTTATGTTCTTGTATCAGTTGTTTCTTTTTTTTATTAAAATATACTTTGATTTCTGGAGAGAGGAAGGGAGAGTGATAGAAGCATCAATGAGAAAGAAACATCAATCTTGTACATGTGCCCTGACCTGGAATCAGACCAGAGACCGCATAGTGCATGATTCAACACTCAACCACTGAGCCATACCAACTGGGCTCAGTTCTTCCTTTTTATTGTTTTACTAGAGGCCTAGTGCACACAAATTTGTGCATTTGGCCGGGGGGAGAGGGGCGTCCCTCATCCCGGCCTGTGCCCTCTCACAGTCTGGGACCCCTTGAGGGATGTCCACCTGCCAGCTTAGGCCTGCTCCCCAGGATATCGGGCCAAAGCTGGCAGTCAGACATCCCTCTGGCAGTCTGGGAGCCCTTGGTGGACATCCTTAGCACTGCTGTGGAGGTGGGAGAGGCTCCCGCAATAGCCACTGGGCTCACAGCCATCAGCCCAGCTTGCAGGTGAGTGGAGCTCCCCCTGTTGGAGTGCACTGACCACCAGGGGCAAGCTCCTGCATTAAGCATCTGCCACCTGGTGCTCAGAATGCATCATTGTGACCAGTCATTCTGTCATCAGGCAAAAATCAACTCTCTGACACCCTCCAAGGGTTGTGAGAGGGCGCAGGCTATGTGGGGACCCCACTGGTGCACAACTGGGGCTGAAGAGGATACAGGAGGTTGGCCAGCCAGAGAGGGACCACAGGAGGGCTCCAGGGTGTGTCTGGCCCATCTCGCTCAGTCCCGATTGGCCAGACCCCAGCAGCATGCTAACCTACCAGTTGGACCATCACCCCAGGTGGTCAGTGCACATCATAATGAGAAGTTGAGTGGCCTTAGAATATCATTAGCATATTAGGCTTTGATTGGTTGAATGGTGGACTAGATGACTGGACACTTGGTTTATTAGGCTTTTATTATATAGGATAGGATTGTTTGGATGTATAACAACATATTTAATATTAAAAATCTACAAAAATGTTTTTAATAATGGTGGAACTTATTACACTCCATCTGCTGACTATCAAAATATTATTTGCTCTACATCCTTACCAACAATTGGTACAGCCAGTCTTTTATAAAGTTAGCCATTTCTAGTATATGTGAGGTGGTACCATACCATAATTTCAATTTACCTTTCCCGCATCACTGATGGTATTTAACACCTTTTCACATGTTTATTAGCTATTCATTTATCTTATTTTATAAAGCATTTATTCAAGTATTTTACCCACTATTTTATATGGAGATATTTGATTTCTTATTAGTAATAGTATTTAGTAAGTTATTATGAATGCAAGTTCTTTGACAAATATATGCACTGAGAATATTTTCTTTGATCTATTCATTGCTGTGTTATTTTCTTTATAATGTCTTTTGATAAACATGTTTTTGTTTTATTTTAATCCTAACCCAAGTACATGATTTTATTGATTTTTAGAAAGAGAGGAAAGAGGAGGGAGAGAGAGAGAGAGAGAAACATTGATGTGAGAGTGATCATCAATCAGTTGTCTCCTGCATGTCCGTATCAGGAGTTGAACTGCAACCTGGGTAAGTGCCTAACCAGGAATCAAATCCATGACCTTTCAGTGTATGAAACAATGCTCCAATGAACTGAGCCACACCAGCCAGGGTGATAAACATGTTCTTAATTTTTAAAAGGTCCAATTAATCAATTTTTTCTTTTGTGGTTAGCGCTTTTCATATTATCTAGGAAATGTTATTAAGGCCAAAATTATGTAGAGTTTTACTTATGGTTTTGTCCAGGGCTATTTTAGCTCTTATATTTAGAACTAGCATTCATTTTGATTTAACTTTTATGAATAGAAAAAATTTACATTTTTTCCAACAAGACACTCATAATTTTTCAGCACTATTTGTTGAATAGATTTTTCTTTCCCTGATGAATTTGCATGGCTTAGTTATTTGAAATTATAAGCTTTATCTGTGCATGAGTATCTGGAAACTATTCAATTTGAGAAATATACATTATATATATATATATAATATATTATATATATATTCTCCCATGAAACTACAATGTCTTAATTACCATAGTGTTATATTCTTTTAAAATCAGAAAGTGTAAGTCTGACACAAATATCCTATTTCAAGATTGGTCTAGTCTAGATTATTTGCATTGCCATATAAAATTTGAATTAGTTTGTTTATCTATATAATAAAAGCCTAAATAACCCTTATAGCTACCAGAATTTCCAGTCACTAGGATGCACACTGACTACCAAGGGGCAGATGCTCAACACAAGAGCTGCATTCCCACAGCGAGAGCACCGTTCAACCGGAAGCCGGGCTCACAGCTGGCAAGTGCAGCAGAATGGCAGGAGCTTCTTTCAGCTCTGTGGCAGCGCTAAGGAGCAGTGATTCAAGTGGTAAGGAGCAGTGAGCTAGTAGGCAGTAAGGAGAGAGGGGTCCAGAACTGCAAAAGGGATGTCCGACTGCCAGTTTGGGTGGACATCCCCTGAGAGGTCCTGGACTGCAAGAGGGCTGAAGCTGGGCTGAGGCACCCTGACCCCCACCCCCATGCATGAATTTCATGCACCAAGCCTCTAATTTCTACATAAAGTGCACAACTTTTAAGTTTATATCTACAGATCAACTGAGGGAGAAAGATGAGTTAAAAAGTCTGAGTCTTTCCATGGATGAAAATTCATATAACTTTAAATTATTTAGGCTCTTTAATATCTCTATCAGCAATATCTTGTGATTTTTCTCTCTATAAAAAATGTATCTGGCATATATTTTAAGTTAGTGTTTTATATTTCCTGATACTCTTGTAAAGGTTTTAACATTTTTTTTCCAAAAAGGTTTTGCTTGGGAATAAAATGTATTTGTGTAATACTGGCCTCATGTCATTTGACCTTGCTAATTTCAGCTGTTATTTTCTCAATTTTATTGTGTTAGTTAAATTTATGACTTTAGATGAATGCAATCATATCATCTACAAATGATATAGTGCAAGAAGGATTTTAGTACTCAGCAGGTGTAGTGTTGCAAGGTCCACCATTATTGAAAGCATCTCTGTGGCTTCTAATAATATTAAATACTAGAGGTCCTGTGCATGAAATTCATGTGTGTGTGGGGGGGGGGGGCGGGGGAGCGGGAGTCCCTCTGTCTGACCTGCACCTTCTTGCAATCTGGGACCCCTTGGAGGATGTCTGACTGCCAGTGTAGGCCTAATGCCTGGGATAAGGCCTACACTGGCAGTTGGACATCCCTCTCACAATCTGGGATCGCCAACTCCTAACCACTGGCTGGCCTGCCTGCCTGATTGCCCTTAACCACTCTGCATGCCTGCCTGATGCCCCTAACTGCTCACCTGCCTTCCTGATAGCTCCTAACCACTTGCCTGCCTACCTGATTGCCCCTAACCACTTGCCTGCCTGCCTGATTGCCCCTAACCACTTGCCTGCCCACCTGCCTGATGCTCCTAACTGCTCACCTGCTTGCCTGATTGCCCCTAACCACTCTCCTGCCTGATTGTTCGCCCTTAACTGCCTCTGCCTTGGTCCCCCTTGCCGCGGCTTTGTCAGGAAGAACCTTGGGAAGGCCTTTCAGCTGTCCAGTCTAATTAGCATATTACACTTTTATTATTGGAGATGTTATTATAAATCTGAACAATCATACCTTTTTTCTTTTCTAAGTATTAGCCTTGGGAAACTTTTGTGGTAGGATAAATATATTTAATGTGACAATGCCACGTGTATTCTCTATGTAAATGGCTTGCTATGGGAGACATAGAGGGGAAAATGTTCCTTATTTATGAGTAAACTATTGTAGTGATCCCAAAGGTTCCACCTCTGCTCTTCATTGATGCTTGCAGTTCCTTTTACTAGTTTTAATTTATAACTTGCAGAGAATCTTGAAGAATCTCAACACTGATTTAAAAGTACTTTAAGTCATAGCACTATCTTCTTTCTTTGTATTTATGCTAGAGTTTTAGAGAGAAGGAAAGATAAATGGACCTTGGCTATTTACCAAGGAGGTGAGAGTAGTAACCAGACCTACACACATTTTGTCCAATTCAAATGTGTCCTTACAATGAGCTCTGTCTTACACTATCACTAATGTAACTGCGACCGGATAGATAAGGAAACTGTTTTCCTTGCAGTTTTATCTGAGCTGAGTTTGTGTTCAGTGTCACAGAAGTTAGCAGCATGTCCAGCCACCAGCCAATCCCTGGGAGCTGAGAGCAGGAAGCCTTCACTAGACAGGATGAAGGCTATTGCTTTCTGCTTTCCAGGGAAGTGTCTCTGGGCGCCCATACCTGGGGCCCCTCTTAGCCAGCTGCTCCTCTGAACTCTCCTGTCTCATCCAGCACAGGACAGCGGCGATGCAAAAGGCCCAGTGCTGGGAATGCCATGGTGTGCATGGCTGTATTCAGAAATCCTTATCTTCACATGCTTTTGCTGGGCAGTTCACTTTTTAACAAAGGACTAGAAAGGACAATGTGGATGGGAGTGGAAGAGAAGGAGGCAGAGGTGAGAGACCACTTTGCAGCAAATGAATCTCATTCAAAGTCAATTTTTAACTAATTCTTCCCATGGCTATTGAAAGAGCCAGTGCTAGAGTCACAAACCGGCCCCCAGAAAATGAGTATCAGGGAGAGATCTACTTCTGGGCATAAAACACCCTTTTTAGAGAAAATCATTCTTGAAGTCCATATATTACGGTTTGTTCTCACTATTCAGAGGCAGGTTTTAAAAAAAAATAACAGAAAAGCAAGAAAAACTATTGAATCTATTCATTTTAAGGAAACCATAAATTGACCTCCTGCTGATGACAGATGCCTCAGCAGGGGGAAAAACAAACAAACAACACAACATAACAAACCCTTCACATCCAACAATAGAGATTGCTTCCATTTACCCTCCTATACGGGACCTTGCTTTATATTTTAGTTCCATTATACATTTATTAGAAAAATATTCAAGAGCACTATCAAAGAGCAAAAAGAAAATCCTAATGCATACAGACACAAAACGTTTTTATTCTTTCTTGCCATATTAACTTCTCTGTTTACTATTTAATTTATTATTCCTTCCTTTTCTCCTCCCTTCCTTCTTCCATTAGGAAAGGCCCTACTCTAAGCTGTGTATTAGGAAAAGCTACATTCATTTTCCTTAAAGTGGTTATACTAGAAGCTTCATGTATTAGCCTTTACCTTTAACATGAGGTCTTATACCCTTAATTCTATTGCAACGAACAGTGACACTGTCTACTTTAGTTGTACAGAAAGGAGAGTCTCAGAAAAGCGCCTTTATTTCCACAGTTATCTAGTCTGTGTATTAGCTGCTCTGTAGAAACTTCTTGGAGGTGACCTCTTCAAGATATGCACATCTTGCCATCAACAATCCATAGGAGAGTTTGAAATGGGGTGTGAGAACTTACAACATTTTACTCAGTGCCTTGGGAGTCACCGTAATCATGACCCCTTAAATTTACTGTCTTTGTAGACAACTTGCTATGGGAAAGGGGGACTTCGGAGTTACCTCAGCAGCTTCTGCAAATGAATGTTCCACGAGAGTATTCCTGCAGCCCCCAAGAGGGGACATTAGCCTAGCTCTTCATTAGCAGGGGTGAGAAAAAGCTGTCCTCCGTGTTCCTGGATAGGCAGGCTTTATTCCGGGAGGACTTTCTCTCTGGAATTCAATTCTCTGAAATTCTTAGTGCTCCCAAAGTCAGACTTGTCTTTAATGGAAATGGGATAAAGGGAATCTGAAAATGTCAAGAGCAGAGTTTTATTTTTCAAGGAGACTGTGGGTTTACAAATCGGGAAAAAAAATACAGTTCCTTTAAGCAGAATTAAAGAGCAGTTGTAAAAGTCCAACGCATTGCAATTTGACAATGTGCACTAACTGATAATGCCACCCACTTGACTCATTTACCAATTTAAGGTTATTTTGTAATCTTCCTGCGAGCTTCCCAATATAATAGAAACACTCTGTGTGAATGCGTGTGTGTGTGCGCATATATGCGTGTGTGTTCCTCCAAAACAGCAAGTGACTTTCCACAATGCCTAATATAACTAACCACTCTTTCTTTCGTCTGTTTTATAGCAATGATAGTTATGTGGAGGTAATTGTTTTCAAAGTTAAATTTTAGTGCAATGTGTGGGTGAACAAAATGCTGCTGAAATTTCAAAAGCATATACATCATGTTTAAGAAAATAATTGAGAAAAGAGGGGAAATATGATTGAAACTACTGAAGGTATTCAAATTCATGTTAAGTGAAAAAGAAATCAAAATAGGGGGTAAAAAAACCCTCAATAGTTGATATAAAAGCATTTAAAAGACACAACGTGATTTACTAATTTATGTTCTTAAACTTAAAGTGGATACCCATCAAAATCATTCTAGAATAATGTTGTCTCTTTCTATCACACGTACCTCAGTTGCATTTCTCTTCTGTGGCAAAAGTAGCTTGGGCTTGCTTTTCCTAAGTGGATATTTATTTAGTACCAGGATTACCAGCAAAATATCTCCACTCAATACTTCCATTGCGGCATCTTATATGAAGACACTGCTATTAAAGGGAAATATTTTTGACTATCCATTGGAGTGCAATGAAGAAAAAAATCAAACAATTATATTAATGAGAACCACAGTAAGTACAATTCTTCTTAGAAAAGACTGGCTTTTAGTCATGGGAATTGGGGTCAGAGTTATGTTAAAAACATTTGATAATTTTCCTATACAGACCCAAGCAGAATAGTTTCATGAAATGGCAATAAGTATTTCTTCGAGATAGTTTACTTAAAATATATTCAAGATGACAAGGCTTGTACAATATAACTCTCACTGGCAATTACTAGCATATGGGTGATTCCTTATGAAAAGTTAATATACTTTAACTCCTCTAAAAGTACTTTCAAACTGCTAGCACCTCATGGGGAAACTTTGAAGATATATGAGTTCAGAAAATTCTATTTAGGTTATATTCTGTTGCTTTTATTTTTCATATTCCTTATTGATTTGGACAATGATATAATTCTCAATTATTCTAAAGGTCTCATATATGTTTTGAAACTTTTTCTTATTATTCTACAAACATCAAATTTCTCAACTGTATACCATACTAAAATTAAATTTCATTTCCTATACCTTATTGCAATCACTTCCTACATAAAGATGGAAATTCAATGACATTTTGTACTATATTTTTAAGTAATTTCACTTATATTGCCTCTGTTTTCTGCTAGGTTTTTGTATTTGTGTGGGGTTTTTTTGTATAACATTTTTTCTCAACATTGTCAATGTTTTTAAGACAGAAATTGTGTATATCATCAATACCTAATACAGTACACCTGGCACATGGTGATCCTGAATAAGTGTTTATATGAATATTTTAGATTATAGTTTGGATAGTCTTTATCCATGAAGTGATCAAAACTAGATTTTGATTGATTCACACTTCCTGTTACTCACCACTCAAATTTTATTTAAATAAGATCTGAATACCTGGACCGAACTATGAGATTGCTATGATAAATTATTTTTTTCTATTGGTAATGTTTAAGAACTTAGTTACAGTGGTTTATTACTTACCAAAGAACAGAATGTGTCTTTGGGGTCATTATAACATATGTTTTGGGCAATTTTCCAAATTGCTTTGCTGAATATTTTCAAGTTTATTTGATCTATAATAAACTTTAGTAAAACTTGTAATTAATTTGTGCACAACCATAGGAATCTCCTTAACCATTTTATTCATTCCTACCATCTTTCTTATCCTCTATTCTACTAAAGAATTAACAACTATGAATGATCTTTTAGCAAATATTCTCAGACTTTGGTCATAGACATAGCTTGTAATGAAAATCAAGCAAAGGGCTTCATGTTCATTTTTAACACGCTACCTAATGTCTATTGGTCCTAGAATCTATTTTAGGGTGTGAGAAAAATCCACAGATGCTCAAGTCTCAGAATGAAATGGCAAAGGCCACCTTAGGCAGTTTGGCTCAGTGGATAGAGCATCAGCCTGCAAACCGTAGGGTTGTGGGTTTGACTCAGTTGAAGGCTCCTCTCTGGCCCAAGCCTGGGCTCTGGTGTAGGAGGCAACCAACCAATGTGTTTCTCTCACATCAGTATTTCTCTCTGTCTTTCCCTCTCTTTTCCACTCTCCCTAAAAAAATCAATGGGAAAATATCCTTGGGTGAGGATTAAAAAAATAAAAAATAAAAAAATGACAAAAATCAATGTATATAGTCAGCTCTCTGCATACGTGAATTCCCAGCCACAGATAAAAAACTATACAGTTATTTATTGAAAAAAAATCCAGTAGACATGGACCTGTATACCAGTAGTTCAAACCACATTGTTCAAGGGTCAACTGTATGTTTCTTCTTATTACTTTGATATGTCACTATTCTTCTAAATTAGAAAACATCTTTGCACTAAACAAATAATAGCCTGAATATATTTTTCAAGAAGAATCTTGATTTTATAAAGTGATATTCAAAATTAGAAAAATAATAAAACCAACTTAAAATCTTCAAAGCACAGTAGGACATTCAGACTAAAATGGCAAGGTTCAGAGTATTCTTACTTAAAGCATACTCAATTTGTATTTTTGACAAAATTTTGACAGAGCCATATTCAGTCTAAAATATTTTTGTTTAAGAATCTCATGTAGTCATTTTACCAACTTGGCTAGGCATCTAAATAAAAATTCACATGATGTAACTATTGTATATTTTTCCTCTCTTGCTCTTAATTTCCTGTTCCAACATACACACATGTCTAATAATTGAAAACTCATATTTAACAAAAACAAAATATAAAGTCATACACTTTTTAGCATATTTAGGCTAAGCCTATTATTTAAAACTAAGAAATTAAAGAAAATTGTATTTTCCAAACAATTTCAAAAGCACAACGTGAAAGCTTTTGTGAAGTTTCCTCCTAAAAAAACAATCATTGCAAAAGAGTACTTGAATGACAATATAAAAAAAAAATTAAACTGGAGAATTAATCTTTGTCTTTACACTCAGTGGCCAATGCTAACACAATCGCAGAAACCATGTGTTTAAAGCTACATTTTATAAAACCTCACTGGCAAAAATCAATAGAAAGCTTTAGTGGGGAGAATGTGCGTAATAGTAACAAGTAGAAAGGTTAGTGTAGAAGTTAATGGTTCTATCAGGAATAAAACAGAGTTAAAATGTGAAGGAAAGGTCTACCACAAGTGGTTCATTAACCTTTTAGAACCCCAGTGTATCCTCCTGCAAAGATTACAACAAATCTGACTCACACTCTGCTAGCGTTTGCTAATACTCCAGCTCAGCACCGCGCTACATACATTTCTTTTGACTCCATTATTATCATTAAAATTACATAACTGCTAAAAATGAAAACTTCCTTGCAGAGGGCATCAGTAAGTTCATACCCTGAAATTTTTGTTTTCCTTCTCGGTCACCATTTTGCATCCGATACAGCTTCAGACAGTTTTTTTCACGAGAGTTGTACTCATCACAGAATTCTGTTAATTTTCAGTATACTCCTAGTATTGGTTATGGAGAAGGGTGGGGTAGTTTTCAGATCTTATTTGCATCATTCAGAGAAATGCAAGCATATTATCATCTTTTTTGAATAAAATAGATACTCTGCCCTCTGAATCACCTGGACATAGTGTTTTGCAGAAGGATAAGAATTTCCCTTGCACTCTAATAATTCAGAGGTGCAATGAATGTCAAAAAATAAGAAAGTCACGGTTACAAATATATTGGCATTACTTAATGTCTTGGGATAACATTTAGTCACAGTGTCACCCCATTATTCTCTGTAATCATCTTTATTTTTTTTACCTTAACAAAAGAATTAAAGAACATTCCCACCCCTAACTTCCCTCCTTGCAAAGTATCCCTCCTGTTCCCCCTTCTCCCTGTCTCTCCTCTCAAATATGTCTTGCTTTCCACTTAGAAGTTTAAATGAGCAGCTGCCACAGCAGACACTGCCAGTGTTCTCTGGTGACCCACCCACCAGGGGGCACTCTTGTACAGGAGGGCTGGTTCTCCTTTCCAGACACAACTAACCTCTGTGACAAATTCAGTGTCCCCCAGCGTGGAGCCTGAAATCCCAGACCTTCCTTTCTTTCCAAATTTTCCAAGTTGGTAATTTATCCTGCTGGACTGACTCCTTTCAAATTTCTGTATAATACCAAAATAAAATTATTTTTATTTCTTCCTCGATTTGTTTTTTTCCCCCTTTTTTTCCCCAAAGAGGAGAGAATTCAGTTCACAATCAGGGGAGGAGTAGTTTTGGAGTCTGTCCCCTACACGAAATCTGTTATACCTGCATCTTGCCAAGATCCTGAACCGCGATGCGCCAGTTTTGTAATAGGTTTAGTCCTCTGGTCTTTTACTCCAACTCCAAATTCTCTGTCGTTTTAAAACATTTTGTCCTCGAAAACCATTTTCCCCTTTCACAATTTTCCTTTTTCTAAAGGCGATGTGGTATGCATGTGTTAAGCCATCCCGCCTGTGACAGCCGAAGACAAAAACGTCAGCCTGGGTTTTGGCACAACCTGGGCCTCTGTGCTGTAATCGCATTTGTGCCTGTCCTCGTCCTGTCCTTATTCACCAGAATTCTTATCTCGGAGCCACAGCCCAGGGCAGCATTGTGGCGCTGCGAGCACAGGCGATGCTCTGGCTCAGAGGACGCCCAGGTCTTTGTGAGAGCAGACACCATCTTTGGAATTGACTGATGTTGAAAATCGCTGAATCCCTTAATCTGTTTCATTTCTCTTGCTTGAATGATGGTCTGAGCAGGGTAACTTCAGAGAACAATGCTTCTGGCTCTTTGAAGTGTTGATTTTCATCAGTGCCATGAAGTGATGAGCACATAAAGCTTTTGCATTGCCTTTCAGCTGTTCCATGACAATAAGGCCTTCTGCAAAGAACACCATATTTACCAGTGAGTGTTCCTCTCACTTGCCATACAGCTCTGTCTGTAAACACACACCAGACTTTGCAAAGCCTTTGACTTTGCGGCAGTCGTTTCATTTTTATATATTTTTATTGTGCTTCTTTTTCATATTTTTAAGCGCAAACTTTTATTAGATCTTCAATCTTTGGAACCAAAAAAATCTTTTCTTAAAAAGTTAGGATTATAATTTACTCTTTAAATGGAAACTAACTTGTTTTTATTGATAAGCGTTTACATCTTCATGCTGCATATTAAGTTATACAGAAATCATTTATAATAAACTAATGTCTATTTTTCTTAATGGTTAGCTCACAGGATCCATCACCCTAAACTGTTGCCTAATTTTATCTCTGTGGCACAAACATTTTTATGAATTGTTGGTAACAGGGAAATATGTTTATCATCTAAAAAGAGTGACTATAGAAAAGAAACTCTTATGAATTTACCTGTTATTGAAGCCTTACATTTGTTTATGAAATATGAACTTATTTCTGTCTACAGTACATAAATCCCATTAACATTAAGCTGTTATCAACAAAAACATCATCTCAAAATCTAAAAACTGTATCTAGCTCACAACTCTAATATATAAAGTAAAAATATTGAAATAATTTTTAAGATTTGCAAATAGAGAAAGAACATTTTGTTACTTTATAATAGTTGAAATTAGAAATAAATACTTAAAGACATAAAAGCTATGATGTCACCTGAAAAGTAGTTTTCTTTGGACTGACTATGACATGAGGACAATTTCATCAATTTTCAGTATTTGCAAACCTTCATGTAGGTGGCACTGTTACTTGGGTAGGTTTGTTATTTCATGGGGAAGATTAGGAATGTCCATCATATTTTATACAGTTGATGATCTCATCCAGGAATCTGGAATCCTATGCCTTATAGTCTGAAGCTCCCCACTTATGACTGTCTGTAACTCTTTCTCATGCAATGAAATGGACACTGTGTGTATGACAGTGGAGAGACTCAGAGTGTGTGTGATCACAGCAAGAGTTCTCAATGAATTAGACTCAACAGGAAGAGAAGGGATTATAAAAGTCTAAAACAGGTTTTTACAGGTGCTGGAAGAGAAAATAACTACTGAAAAGGCTTACTTTCTTTTTAGTTAATTTGATTCCATAGCAGATGAAAAATTTTACATCTTAAATGAAACAATATATAATAAATACATTAGATTTAATATAAATTTTTTTTATAAAAATAGACTACCAATGTTCAAATTTTGAAAAGTACATGGTACTTCCTATTGTGTTCATTACATTCATTTGGAGATTCCCCTTTCCTGATAGTGTTTTATTTTTCCACGACTTACAAATGTATGGGAAACAAGTGTTTGATCTACAGTACTAAGTGGTCTCTATTCATATTCAGTGTGGACAACAATCTAGACAACAATCTGTTCATCATGCTCTCAAAATCTGCACACAGACCTGACTCCACTATATCCAGTGTGTGATGTGGGGCGTTGTGTTAATCCCACTGAGTTTCAGTGTCCTAATCTAATCTAATAAAAGAGTAATATGCAAATTGACTCTCACTCTGTTACAGCTAAGCCATGCCCACCAGCCAAGCCATGCCCACCAGCCAATCAGAGTGTCTGCATGCAAATTAATCCAGCAAAGATGGCAGGCAGCAGTCACAGAGCTAAAGCAAACAGGAAGCTTCTGTTGCACCAGCAATAGAAGAAACTGCCTGCCTAGGCCGGCTATGGCCTCTGCTCAAGGCAACAATGTTTCAATTATAGAAGGCATAGAGCTGAAGCAAACAGGAGACTTTGTTGCCTACCTAGGCCTGGGCTCAAGACAACAAAGTTTTAATTACAGAAGATAAATAACCCCCAGAAACCTGATTCCAGCCAGCCTGGCTGGGACGTTGGGTCAATGGGAGCTGTGGGCAGCCTGAAAACGGCCCTCAGCCTCTCACCCGGGCTGGACAGGCACCCCAGTAGGGACACAAACCCTGAAGGGCCTGTGGGCAGCCTGAAAACACCCCTCAGCCCCTCACCCAGGCTGACCACACCCCCATGGGATGAGGGTTCCCATTGGGGGACTTGGCCAGCCTGCAAACATCCATCAGCCCCTCACCCAGGCTAGCCAAGCATGCCAGCAGGTGAACATCCCCTGAAGGGTCCCAGACTGTGAGAGGGCACAGGCCAGGCTGAGGGAACACCCCCTCCCCTCCAGTGCACAAATTTTTGTGCACCGGGCCCCTAGTTTATAAATAAGGAGAACAATACATTTTTCTACTTTTTTTCCTCAGATTAAATTCTATGCTATTTCCTTTTCTCCCTACCTCCCTCAATTCTCTCTCTCCCCTACTTCCCACTCCCCATCACCTCATCTATATTCATCCTTCATTTATCTGACTCTCTGCCTTTGTCTCTGTCTCTGTCTCTCTGTCTCTGTCTCTCTTTCTATATATATATGTACACACACACACACACACACACATATATGTATATATATATAGCCTATATAATAAAAAAGAAACGTGTAGATTAATCATCCTTCCACTGTGCTAACCAGCCAATCAGGAGTGAGTATGCAAATTAACCCAACAAAGATAGCAGGTTAATTTGCATACATAGGCACCGAGTGGCCTTGGTCCTGGGAATATCCTCAGAACCCAGGCCATTCCTAGCCTATGGGCCTGTGCATAGGCCCTGGGCAGTCCCCAGCCACTTGGGGCCTAGGGGACAGGTACCAAGCAGATGTTCCCGCCCCATGGCTGCTTACACATGCTCTGTCACCATGTGGTGGCCCAGGTTCATGGCCCCCAGCCCAGCGCCCACAATGCACAGGGCTGGTTGCTGGCCTAGGGGGTGTGCCCTCCTGGTGGCAGGGACATGCCCCCAGTCCAGTGGACACAATGCAGGGTGTCCTCTGCGTATGAGCTGCAGAGGAAACATCTTTTCTTTTTTTCTTTTAAATATATTTTATTGATTGTTTTACAGAGAAGAGGAGAGAGGGATAGTCGGAAACATCAATGAGAGATAAACATCTATCAGCTGCCTCCTGCACACTCCCCACTGGGGATGTGCCCCCAACCAAGGTACATGCCCTTAACAGGAATCAAACCTGGGACTCTTCAGTCTGCAGGCCAACATTCTATCCACTGAACCAAACTAGTTTGAGCATAAACACCTTTTCTGACTGCTCATTGGCTAAGCTTCTTATAAGTTGCCACTTGCAGTGTTCTTGGTAACTTGGGTTATAAGAATCCAAGAATGTGATCTAGGGTTTTTCCACCACACTTCTGGATGAAAAAGCAAAGGTCTGTTGCTGGGGGGCTAAGAACTGTCATATCCTGCCCTAGCTGGTTTTTCTCAGTGTATAGAGCATCAGCCTGCTGACCACAGGGTCCAGGTTCAATTATGATCAAGGGCATGTACGTAGGTTGCAGGCTCCTCCCTGGCCGGGGCCCAGGTCAGGGTTCATGCAGGAGGCAACCAATCAAAGTGTCCCTCTCACATTGATATTTTTCTCTATCTCTCCCTCTCTCTTCCAAACTCTCTAAAAATCAATGGAAACATATCCTCAGGTGAGGAAAAGAAAGAAAGAAAGAAAGAGAAAGAAAGAAAGAAAGAAAGAAAGAAAGAAAGAAAGAAAGAAAGAAAGAAAGAAAGAAAGAAAGAAAGAAAGAAAGAAAGAAAGGTCATATCCTACGAAAGACATATCTTGAAAATGCCTAGAGAAAGTTGTCATTTTTTCATGGTGAAGGGACTGGAGTCCATGTTGATGAAAACACCTGGTGGCTGTAGTGGCTGGCAGTGGCTGCAGCAGCAGGGTGATGGGGCTGGCACCTTCCCCTGATCAGCCCAGTCGCTTCCCGCAGAAGGAGGCCAGACTGCAGCTTGGGCCTGTTCCCCATGAGGACTGGGCCTAAGCTGTCAGTAGGACATCCCCTGAGGTTCCCAGTCTGTTAAAGGGGGCAGGCTGGGTTGAGGGAACCTCCCGAAGTGCATGAATTGTGTGTGTGTGTGTGTGTGTGTGTATTTTAGAGGCTCAGTGCACAAATTCATGCATGGGTGGGGTCCGTAGGCCTGATCAGTGATTGGAGCTGATCAGGGCCACAGGAGGTTGGCCGGCTGGGGGAAGAGACTGCTGGAGGTTGGCTGTGGGAGGTTGGCTGTGGGAATTTGGCTGTGGGAGCACATTGACCACTGTTGAGCATCTGACTCCTGGTGGTCAGTGCATTACACAGTGACTGGTCTTTCAGTCGTTTGGTTGCTTAGGCTTTTTTATATATGAAAGCCTAAGTGACCATTACAACAGAATGACCAGAATGACTATTTGCTATGATGCACACTGAGCAGGCAAGCAGGTGAGCAGTTAGGGTCAAGCAGGCAGGCAGGCAGACAAGTAGTTAGGGGTGAGCAGGCAGGCAGGCAGGTGAGCAGTTAGGAGCAAGCAAGCAGGAAGGCAGGCATGCAGTTAGGGTGAGTAGGCAGCGAGGGAGGCGAGTGGTTAGGAGTAAGCAGGCAGGCGAGTGGTTAGGGGCGAGTGGCTTTGGATTGTGAGAGGGATCCCAGATTGTGAGAGGGCTGTCTGACTGCTGGATGTCAGACTGTAGGGATTAGGCCTAAACCAGCAGTTGGACATTCCCTGCGGGGTCCCAGATTGCAAGAGGGCACCGGCCAGGCTGAGGGACACCCTCACCCCTGTGCACAAATTTCAGGCACCAGGCCTCTAGTATATATATATATATATATATTCATCTGCCTATGTACCTGTTTTACATGGAATTGGAAATTGGTTGCCAATATCTACAATACAATTGAAGTACAATACAATAGAAAATAAAGAATGGGCACAGGGCAAATAAGTTAAGATATAAAGATTTAAGGGTAGTTAATCAAGAATCAATCAATTGTACAAAAAAAAGGAATGAAAGTAGTCCTTTTTGTGTTACTATATTTTCCAACTGCTTTTTCTTTGGCAATTTAGAATATGTTGTACCTAATTCCATATCATCACAATAAGCCCTGGGTTTATTTTCACCATCAAATGAAATTGATGAAGTTGGCAGCTTGGGTATAATGAATGTCCTTTTGTAAGAGAGCTATAACAGTGTAAATATGCAAAACAGTGCAGGGCATTTTACAAAATAGTACACTGCATTTCGCCTGTGTGGAAATAACTTTAGTTTTTGCAAAAATGAGTAAAACGTCAAAAATGAAACATTTTCAATACCTATTTTCAACATTCTTTAATATAAATTAGTTAGATGATTGGATCATTTCTCTATTTTAATTTATAGGTAGCAAACAGTAGGACTTACTATGTCTCATAAGTTAAAGCAGACTAAGAGGATTTAGCAGACTCAGCAAAATCTTAGATTTACCTCATATTTGTACATAGTCCCAAAAGTTTTGAAAATTGTGACTGAACTTAATTGTTTCAAACCCTAGAAAATTTAGCTTAGTTTTCATGCTTCAGAATACATTAATCAAACTCACATTTTAGGGTCAATGAAATTAATCCTTAACTATTCTCTTAACTAACCTGACCATCCTTAACTAACCTAACCATCTTTCATTTGCGAATTCTAGAGAGAATTTGACATTGTCTATAAAGGATCTTATGACACATATGGGTTCTTTGGAAATATTTAAATGCAATATTCCTAAAATCATTAGCCTGATATCTATTAATTTTTGGCCTCAATTAACACATGGAACTTACTATAACTAAGAAACACATACATATTAAATGAGCCTGTATTTTTAAAGGATGGACACTTTTACTAGCTGTGTCACAAATCCTTTGAAAAAATTTATTTTTATTCTTTCAGTAATACACCATTAGATAGGAAATTTGGCAATACATCTCAATTTAAGTCAGGCTAAAATTTGAAGCAATACAAATGTTCACAATTTACTTGAAAGATCAAGGAAAAAAATATTTAGAATTTGAGAGATTTTTGTCTATAGTCATGATACAGACTCCATTTCTCTGGCTCAGACACCAAGATGAATAGGATCCAACTCTCCAGGCCATTTTCCTTTATTCATCTTTTATGGCCATTTATCTACTTGGCGGGGTTCTTATGAAGACGAGTGGAATAGTTTGTTTTAAAGTGCTTAAATTCTTAGGAGGGAAGCATGCTATAAGATCAAATTATTTTCATCTCTATTACTATAACAAACACTGGGGATAATTATTTTCGAGTCAAAAGAACAAGGCAAAGTGTATTCACCTTCAAAAATGACATGTTGGGTGGTAAATGGCTTTCACTTCTATAAGGAGTAATGCATTAATTTCCATTTTGCACTACTGATAACACATATCCTCTTAAAGACCTTGCTTTATGTGCTCACGTGAGCACATAAACATGTTTACTATCCTTCTTTCCCACGGAAGTTTGCTAAATGTTGTCCTTTGAACACTAGCGTAGGTTTTGCATAATTATAGAAAAGGCCTTAGGCTCTTGCTAAAAATTAACTGTAAAGAATCCAAGACCTCATGCACAATAATTCACTGTATGCATATTTTCTTTTACACTATAGTTTTAATGTAATTTTTAATTTTTTTAAATATATATATTTTATTGATTTTTTACAGAGAAGAAGGGAGAGGGATAGAGAGTTAGAAACATCGATGAGAGAGAAACATTGGTCCTCTGCCTCCTGTATACTCCTCACTGGGGATGTGCCCGCAACCAAGGTACATGCCCTTGACCAGAATCAAACCTGGGACCCCTGAGTCTGCAGGCCAACACTCTATCCACTGAGCCAAAGTGGTTAGGGCAAATTTTAAAATTTTAATAGTAGTTTTTCTTTGCAGGTTTTCTATAATTACTTCTGGTTTACCCTAACCCATGTGTTTAGAAACCATTCTATTAGCTTTGTAGGGAAATTCCTGTTCATAACATATTCTTGAGATTTATTTTCTGTAATGTATGTATTTTGATTTTCACTCATTACATTTATTGGGTGGAGCTTGTATCAGGTCTTAATTGATTGCATTTGAGATAATACTAGGGGCATGATTCCAATTTCTAGGTTTGGTGTTCATGGAAATATGCCAGTGAGATTTTGCAGTTAACTGTAGGTGAAAACAGTGCATGAGGTTATCAGTTTATAGAATATGAAGCAAGCCTAGAAGACTGTACTTCATTCTTCTCTCTCTTTTCTGCTTTTTTTTAAAATTTTTTTTAATTTATCTTTATTGTTCAGATTATTACAGTTGTTCCTCTTTTTTCCCCCATAGCTCCCCTCCTCCCAATTCCCACCCCAATCTCTGACCTTGCCCCCCCATTTTCCTCATCCATAGGTGTACAATTATTGTCCAGTCTCTTCACGCATCCCCAACACCCTTAACCCCCGAAAATTGTCAGTCCACTCCCTTTCTATGCCTCTGATTCTATTCTATTCTCAAAGGATACCTTTCAGCATTTCATATAATACTGATTGGGTGGTGATGAACTCTTTTAGCTTTTTCTTGTCTGTGAAGGTCTTT
>PVJC01004677.1:0-13023 GCA_004026665.1 Murina feae | reverse complement strand
CTTTTCTGCTTTTTGATCTCTCCTCTTACACATGATTCTCATCATTGATGTTTCCATCTTTCTCTCCCTCTCCCTTCCTCTCTGAAATCAATAAAAATATATTTAAAAAGTATCTTGTATTACTTGTCAGTAGGGATAAAGTAATGATACCAGGATACAGTAGAATGCATCCTTTTACTCCAAGAAACAGAAAGAATAAATCATTAAGGAAAAACAAGGAAACACATTTGATTTTCTTCAACCATGCCAATATATATAACTTTTTTAGATATATCTGTTGCAACCTCCTGCTTACAACAGTGATTGCAAATTGCCTAGGTTGTCAATGTCTTTTTTGTTTAGTTTGTTTTTAATTGTTAACCTCAATTCCTGTCATTTCACTATTGTACTTTTATTCTCTGTGTTTGTAAATTGTTATCTTGTATTTGAATTAAAATCTGAGCAACAATAGATGGGAAATAATAAGTATGGCATAATAGGATACAACGAAAACATCTACAGTTAAGAACTCTTAGATAGAAATGTCAGAATGTGAGTAGATACCAAAATAATGTTTATATTTTTTTCTAGGGTTAGCTGAGGTCATGCCTCAGAAATTCATCGCAAATGTCACTTTTGTAATCCATGCTGCTAAGTGGCTCATTCCAGTTTCTACCTATCCTATGATTTCCTAAAGTTAAAATTCTGAAATTTATTATTTATTAGCAGATAATTTTATAAACAAAAATTAATAAAGCTTTTGTTATTTTAGCTAACTTTCTCTCCTTTATGTACTCCAGGTATTAACACCTTTCTGATGCCTTGTTGAAGACACACAGAAAAAAATATCCCATGAGGCTTTTATGTGTGTGTGTTTTTTCAATCTAAAAAAATCCTAAATAGGATGCACTCAAATTAAAAATAATTAATATTAAGTTAGAAGTATTAACCATATGTTGCTTGCAATAAGATGAAGAGACAAGTTTCACATTTATGCACAGTTCATAACTACATATAATCTCCAAAAAGTGACAGGCATATATACTGTACAAAAAAGATTTTATACATATTTTTATCAACATGAATATTTTCTGTCAACATACATTCACTTTGCCATGCTCACTTTTCATAATTAGTATCTCAAGAGCTTTAGTTATCTCTTAAATATTTAAGTATTGACATTTGTTTTGTTTCATGATTGTTTATCACTAATATATATGTCAATTTTGTTTTTCCATATGTGGTGACACAGGTCACTCATCATTAATAAACTGACAAGTCTATTATCCATGCTGTAAACACAGTAGGTTTTTAAAACAAACTTCAAAGATGAAATCTCCTCTGTGATTTTCTACAGAGTGTATACATCAATAAATTTGACTCATGTTGGCACTTGCCTCTGTTAAAGCTAACTGAGTTACTCACTCCACATTATACACTTAAGCTCACAATATTCTTCTAAGAACCTGAGTTGAAAGTAGCAAGTATTTAGAATGTTCACCATTCTTTGGAAATCCAGAATATATGCTAAGCTGTTGTATTTATAAAATAGAAAACAGAATAGATAGAAATATTCCTCCAGTTCATCTTTTATGTAATTTATGTTTAACCATGTTGTTGCTAATGGTCTAATATAACTTATTAAAGCTTAATAATACCAAGGATTATTCATCTTAAAATTGACTTAGCAACATAATGTAGATCAATATCTTGGATGGGATGCTCTTTGAAAAAACTGAGTTAAAAGAAAATGGCTCAAGTCACATAAAGCAGTCAAAGATTTATGTGTGTAAAATAGGTTAAAAGATCTAATATTATCTGAACCATTTTTAAAAATATATATTTTATTGATTTTTTTACAGAGAGGAAGGGAGAGAGATAGAGAGTAAGAAACATCGATGAGAGAGAAACATCAATCAGCTGCCTCTTGCACACACCTCACTGGGGATGTGCCCGCAACCAAGGTACGTGCCCTTGACTGGAATCAAACCCAGGACCCTTCAGTCCACAGGTGGACACTTTATCCACTGAGCCAGACTGGTCAGGGCTGAACCATTTTTGAAAAATAAAATAGCTTACAAAACTAAGTCAATTTCCTGTCAAAAATTTGTAGGCAATGTTTACAACTCTTGTCTTCTAGGGGTGAACTGTATGTTTAAGTCCTAACCAGTTAGGCTCAGTGGATAGAGCATCAGCCTGTGGACTCAAGGGTCCCAGGTTAGATTCTGGTCAAGGGTATGTACCTTGGTGTGGGCACATCCCCAGTGGGGAGTGTGCAGGAGGCAGCTGATTGGTGTTTCTTCTCATCAATGTTTCTAACTTCCTATCCCTCTCCCTTCCTCTCTGTAAAAAATCAATAATCTATCTATCTATCTATCTATCTATATATATATATATATATATATATATATATATATATATATATATATACTAGGGGCCCGGTGCACAAAAATTTGTGCACTTGGGGGGATCCCTCAGTCTGGCATGTGCCCTCTCACAGTTTGGGATCCTTCCGGGGATGTCCACCTGCTGGCATGCCTGGCCAGCCTGGGTGAGAGGTTGATGGCTGTTTTCAGGCTGGCCAAGCCCTCCAGTGTGGACCCTCACCCCATTGGGGTGTGGCCAGCCGGGGTGAGGGGCTGAGGGCCATTTTCAGGCTGACCGCAGTTCCTTCAGGTTTTGGGCCCTACTGGGGTACCTGGGCAGCCTGGGTGAGCAGCTGAGGGGGGTTTTCAGGCCACCCACAGTCCCTTCAGTGTTCAAGTCCCTACTGGGGTGCCTGGGCAGCCTGGGTGAGAAGCTGAGGGCTGTTTTCAGGCTGCCCACAGCTCCCATTGACCCAACATCCCTGCCCAGCGAGGCTGGCTGGAATCAGGTTTCTGGGGTTTATTTATCTTCTATAATTGAAACACTCTTGCTTTAAGCTGAGGCCTAGGCAGGTAACGTAACCGCCTATGTGTTTCAGCTCCGTGCCTTCTACAATTGAAACATTATTACTGTCACCAGAGGCTCAGGCAGCCTAGGCAGGCAGTTGCAACGGAAGCCTCCGGTTTGCTCTAGCTCCATGGCTGCTTGCCCTCATCTTGGCTGGGTTAATTTGCATACAGCTGCTCTGATTGGCTGGGAGGGGTAGTTTGGCTGGTGGGCGTGGCCGTGAGCAGAAGCTCAGCCAGCCTAGGCAGGCAGTTGCAACAGAAGCCTCTGGTTTGCTCTAGCTCTGTAGCTGCCAGCCTCCATCTTGGCTGGGTTAATTTGCATACAGCCACTCTGATTGGCTGGGAGGCATGGCTTGGCTGGTGGGCATGGCTTGGGTGTCTCAGGGTGATGGTCAATTTGCATATTACTCTTTTATTTGATTAGTTATCTATATATACATAGATATATAGATATAGATATATATAGATAGATATGTGTAAGATATAGGAACAACTGAAGACAGACAGTAATATCTATGGGACTACATACAAATATCTTTAGCTCAAAATATAATATTTGTAATTTAGACCTTAGACATAATGTAGGTAATATTATATATTTAAGCAGTATAATTCAGGCATTATCTCAATGATCCTACTAATAAAATTAATAAAAATGTTTACTATATGCAAGGAGCAGATGAAAAGACAAAGCATAGTCACTTTCCTCAAGGAATCTGAAATCAAATTAGTGATGGCAAATGGCAAATACTATAAACAACTTACAAATGCTATAAATTAATTCAGTAAATTTGGAAGCACTAAGGCAGTAGCAATAGACAAAGCAAAGTACTTTAGGAGATATTTTAATAGTGAGATTGACAATATCCTATGCCTCAATAAATGTGAGTAAAGGGAAGAATCAACAGTTACTGAAACTTCTTGTGGTTGTAATTGAGTGAACTGACTCTCATGACCCAATATGGTTATGGAAAGTTTGGTTGGAAGTATAGTATTTGCTAGTAGTTTTGAGTTTATGGAGGTTAAAACAGTTGTTGTTCACTCACCAAAATTTCTAATGTTTCAGACATTCAGTAGAAATCTTCAGAAGGCAACTGAAAATGAGTCTGTAGTTGAAAAAAGATTTGGTAGTTATTAGAAAAATTGTGGTAACTAAAATTTTGGTTGATCTATTTTATTGAATACAATTTAGTAAGAAACATAATCTTTGAGCTTGTCATTGGAAACTGAATATAAATTCCATAAATAAAGAAGAGAGACAAACATTGGAAATAACAAAGGTAAGAGAATGAATAGATTACATTATCTTTCAAATATGTTAATAATCATAAGCAGGAACAGACACACAAACCTTTACACACACATATGCACACACACATATATAAAAATTATAATGTCACTTATTGCTGAATGGTTAAATCTAATTTTCTGTTAAATGGGAAAACCGGTAGGTTATAGAGTTTCAACTGTAACCTACTGATGGTATTTTCCTTCATTTTTTAACCCTATTTTGCAATATTGTAAAATAACCATGATATTTTATCACATTCCCTAGTGATGGACTCTGTTTTTATGCTATATAAACCTCCTTATTTTTTGAAAATATTTTAATTGATTTCAGAGAGGAAGGGAGAGGGAGAAAGAGACAGAAACATCAATGATGAGAATCATTGATCTATTGCCTCCTGCACATCCCCTTTTGGAAACCAAGCCCACAACCTGGGCACATGCCCTTGACTGGAATTGAACCCAAAACCCTTCAGTCCACACGTTGACACTCTATCCACTGAGTGAAAAAGGCTAGGACTAAACCTCCTTATTTTTACCTTCATCATTGAAGGATTTTTACCCCCATCTAATCTAATAAAAGAGTAATATGCAAATTAACCGTCACTCTGTTACACCTAAGCCATGCCCACCAGCCAGGCCATGCCCACAGCCAATCAGAGTGATGATATGCAAATTAACCCAGCCAAGATGGCGGCTGGCAGCCACGGAGCTAGAGCAAACAGGAGGCCAATGATGGGGGAAACTGTCTGCCTAGGCAGGCTGTGGCCTCCACTCAAGGCAACAAAGTTTCAATTATAGAATATAAATAAACCCCAGAAACCTGATTCCAGCCAGCCTCACTGGGACCTTGGGTCAATGGGAGCTGTGGCTAGCCTGAAAACAGTCTTCAGCCCCTCACTCAGGCTGCCCAGTACCCCAGTAGGGATCTGAACCCTGAAGGGACTATGGGCAGCCTGAAAATGGTCTTCAGCCCCTTACCCAGGCTGGCCACACCCTCATGTGGTGTGGGTCCTCACTGCACACCAGCAGGTGGACATCCCATAGAGGTCTCAGAATGTGAGAGGGCACAATCCGGACTGAGGGACCTTCCCCCCCACCTCCCCCGCCCCTGCTGAATGCACAAATTTTTGTGCACCTGGCCTCTAGTTGGATATATAATTCTAGTTTGGCTGTTACTTTTGACTAGCTATTTAAGAATATCATTCCACTGTCTCCTAGCCCTTATTATGTTTGCTTGCCAACTTCTTGCTGCTTATTTGCAAATATTACATATAATTTTCCTTTTAAGATTTTTCTCTTCGTCTTTCATTTTCAAATTTAACTTAGATATGCTAATCTGTTGTTTTTATAATAATTATTAGGGTTCTTAGAGCTTCCTTGATGTAGGGGTTAATACCTTTCCCAATTTTGAAATGCCATTCATTAATATATCAAATATTGCTCCTTTCCTACTTTCCTTCTTGTCTCCTGTGACTCCAATTAATATTATGTTAGATATTTTCATTTGTTTTATGTGCTTTTTATAATGTTTTATATATTTTTTTTGTTTTTGCTATGCATTTCAGTTTATATTTTCTATTACCCTATTTCCAGTTCATTAATCCTATCCTATCTAATCTTTGATTAATCCAATTTATTTGTTTATTTTTAAAATCCTTACCCAAGGATTTTAAAAAATAGATTTTAGAAAGGAAGGGAGGAGAGAGAGAGAGAGAGAGAGAGAGAGAGAGAGAGAGAGAGAGAAGAGAAAAATATAAATCTGTTGCCTCCCATATGCATCCTGACTGGCCCTGACTGGCAATCAAATCTGCAACCTTTTTGATTTACAAGAAGACACTCCCAACAACTGAGCCACCAGGCCCAGACTCCCATTTATTAATTTTCAATTATTATTTTCACTTATTAAGTTCCATTTTATTTTTTATATCATATGCTATGTCTCTGATGAATACCTTCATCTTTTTGTCTATGTTCTTAATCTTCACTTTTAGCATATTATTTATAGTCCCTTGAGCGCTCTTGCTTGTTAACTGAAGTATCTGTTTTAGCTGTGTTGTATGTTTTTTCCCATTAGCTTTAGGTCTTATTGCCCAATCTCATGAATTGACTATATATGTTTTACTTAATGCAGAGCATTTTGTATTAAAAAGGTGAAGCAAGCTCCCTCCAATGAACACTTAGCCTTTCTTTTGTGAGGTTAATTAAGTTGGATTTATCACTTTACCTGAATAAGAGACCCATGTGAGAAGGGGCTATGTTTGCCCTTGCTCCCAGAGCATAGCTTTTCATTTGTTCACTTGAGAACCTCAAGCCTGGTGTGTTCACAATGGCATCTTTCCCTGCAAGTCCCTAAATTCTAACTCTTGATTCCTTAGCATGGAGAGACTGCCCTAAACTGTGTCTTCCAATAAGCATTTTAGGACTCAACTCAAATGTCTTCTAAATTTTGCAAATGTCTTAAGTATATCGCAGAATTCATGAGATTCAGTTTTCCAACATTCTCTTATCACCAAGATGTTTTCATCTCAAATTTGCAGTCCTGATTTCTCAGCCATATGAATCTGGATTTTTTATCTACTAGTGGTGGCCTTCTGCCAAGGAAAGATCTCGGTTCTTAGGCCCATGCCCTAACCTAGTGATGTTGGACACTCTCAGGGTACAGTGGCTCAAACAGTTAACTGACCTCAACTATGGATTGAGGTCATTACTCCCATTCTGTAATGCTAACCCCTAAAGTCCTAGTTGCTTCAACTGTTCTCCAAATGTCTTTTATTCAGTGTTGTTCTCCCACAAGCTACTCCCTCATATGCTTAAGAAGTCTTAGAAAAGCTTCTAAAAAGGCAATTTGAAAACACAAATCAAATTAAATATTAAGAATATTAAATTTTACAATTCTTTAGTTCACAAGGTTGTTTTAGAGTTTAAGTAAAATAAAAAATAAAAATGATATAAAATTATGGACACATTTATTGTTTTATCATTACTGGGAAACTAAATTTAATTTTTTAATTTCTTAATATTCAATATTGTATTGTTCATGGAGGTATATTAATAGATAGTGATTACTGATTAACCAAGAACAGAAAAATAAACAGGTTAATATTCGAATTAGCTCTAACCTCTTTTTCAATGTGATAATATGGGATGAGCAACATACAAAATAACTCAATGGGTAAAAGTAGTCAAAGGGTATAGACATTCAGTTATAAAATAAACTAGGGCCCCAGTGCACAAATTCATGCACCTTAAAAGGAACTGTGGGCTGTGAGGCTGCAGAAGGCACAGGAGTGGGTCTCGTTCCATCCTCTAGGCCCCTGCCTGGCCCCAGGTCCCCTCTCTGTTAGATGCCCTGCTCCCACTACCACTCACATGCTCTAATGGCACTAGCAGTGAGTGCAAGCAGCAGCTGCTGCCCCAATCGCCTCTCAGGAGCAGGGGGAGGTGGAGAAGCCCTCAGGGGTGGGAGAGGCCAGCTCGTCATAGTGACCACTTGTTTGGTTGTTCCAGTTGTTCCACCGTTCAGTCTATTTGTATAATTGCCTTTTATTATATAGGATAAGTCATAAGTATATAATGTACAGCATGGTGATTATAATTAATAATACTGTGTTGGATATTTGAAAGGTGCTATGAGAGTAAATCTTAAAAGTTTTCATGACAGGAAAAAAAGCAGTCAAGTGCATTGAGGAAAGATTAGAGGACAAACATGGTTTTCTGTTAATTATGGACTTCGTCTATAACAGGAAGTAAGAAAATGATCCAATTCCCTTGATTCCCAAGTTTCTGTAGAATAGCATGCTTAGTATTGTAAAGGAATGTGAGATTAGTAGAGTATATAATTTTACTAAAATGAAATATACATGAGCATATATATGTGACTATAACCTGTGGCTCTTTGTTTTACCTATGGTAATTTCTGAATTATCTAAGGTGTTATGAAATTTATAATTCACATTTATATAAACACTTCCATCTACAAAAATAATAATTAATATAATTGCAAAGTTAGTTACATCATTTTAAAAAGGGATGGAAAAAATGGGGCCTGTTCTGTCTTTGCCTAGAAACTAATATGCATGTCTGTGTGAAATTGGATATGAATGGTGGTAATATCTAAATACAAAATCTCCAACCAAAGGGACTACTTTGAATAAGATCAGCTATAAAATTTAACAAATGCTTCAGACATTTACAACTCTGCAAAAATATAATGGAACCTATACCTAATACTTATATTAAATTGCAGATTTTATGTAGTGAAATGCTGTGCCCAATGAATTAGAAACACCCTTATCAATCTTATGGTGAAAATGAAGACAACTGACAAAAAGTCCTGTTTATTATAAAGGATAAAACACTTTATGTTGTAGTGACAAAAGCTCATACATTTCCTTAAAATAGTAGTACACATGTAACAAACCAGAAGAGCAGGGCTTTCTGATTATAAAACAAATCTAAATTTCATTAAAAAGAAAAGATTGTTTTAAGATATCATACAGCATTAAATCCTATTCTAATTCAATGATAGTGCACCGAAAGCTTGAAAAATATATTTTTGACATAAAGAGCTCATATTTGAGGTGGGTAATAGTTACTATGGATGTAACTCATTGATTTTGTATGGACTGCATCATGTAGCAATTTTCCCTCCATTCTAATACAACATACTATCAGAAAAGAAGTAGAATAAGTTTGATCTGGCTAATATTAAGTACTCCAGTCAACAGAAGTATATTCAAGTGAAGAAATGAGATAGAAAAGAGATTGAGAATAAAAATGTACATACAAGTGCTTCCACGTTTTTAGAAATATATATGTTACAGATAATCTTGTATAATAAATAAGATGTTCATTAAAACAAATCATCATGACGCTACCTTCAGGAAGTTATTGTTAAAATCTGAGTATAAATAAGATAAATCAGTCAGTGCCTCCAACCGATCCTGAGACATAAAATGTGGGACATGGACCAATGGACTGGCTGATCACACACGTGACTAGTCTGTGACTAGACACTATTTATTTTCATTATCACATATATAGCAAGACCTGACCTTTTTATTTTTCTCTCGTTCTCCTACCCCAAAGCCTTTTCATAAACACATCACTCCCTTCCCTCTTACTACTCACTAAGGAAAGAATTTACAGAGCCATTAATTTTTAGTAAGTATTACATAATTTTAAGGGAATTTAACTAAAAAGACTATGTTTAAAAAAATAACAAATTTTTCTGACAGATGGTGAGGAAAGGAAATAATAACTCCTCAAGGGTGAGTTGGGAGGCAGAGGTTGGGGGTTTGGTTTGTGATGATTCTCAGTATGCTGGTGTTACTAGAGAACTGGGCAGTGAAGTTTCTGAGTGACATTGCCTTAGGATATGAACAGATCCCTTTCAATGCTTTTGAGACATGAGAGTAAATGTTTTCTATTGTTTTAAATTCATACATGGTTGGGACCCTGAGCCTATTTAAATATCAGCTCTCTCTAAGTCTGCCATTAAAAAACAAACTAAAGAGATGGAGATGAAAGTATCAGTCAGGAGGATGTAGACACATGAGTAGACAGAGAGAAAATGGTGGGAAGTAATCAAACATTAAGTAAATCCAAACAGGACAGCAGTGGTCCCTACTGGGGTGCCTGGCCAGCCTGGGTGAGGGGTTGAGGGCCATTTTCAGGCTGACCACATCTCCTTCAGGGTGGGGGTCCCTGCTGGGGTGCCTGGCCAGCTAGGCGAGGGGCTGATGGCTGTTTGCAGGCTGGCCACAGCCCCTTCAGTTTAGGGGGTCCTGCTGGAGTGCCTGGCCAATCTGGGTGAGGGGATGATTTATTTATCTTCTATAATTGAAACTTTGTTGCCTTGAGCGGAGGCCACAGCCAGCTTAGGCAGGTGGGAAGCTTAGCTTCCTCCATCACTGGGGCAACCAAGCCTCCTTTTTGCTCTAGCTCTGTGGCTGCTGGCCGCCATCTTGGTTGGGTTAATTTGTATATAGTTACTCTGATTGGCTGGTGGGCATGGCTTAGGATATAGGAGAGTGACACAATTAGCATATTACTGTTTTATTAGATTAGATAGTTTTATGAAAGCTTTGTTAATTGTCACATCTGTCTTTTGAAAAAATTGCTTCAAACCATTTGACAGGGGCTATTGAAATGTTGGATGTATGGCCATGTGTTATGTGAATTTATAAGAATCAACTGGGTGATGCGAGTAGATCAGATTTAAGATTTCTTTTCAGCACAAAAGTTCTCTGATCCCCAGATAATTCTCATTTGCTACATAAGTAAGAGCAAGTGTGGAAATGAAAGGAAGATAAATTTCAGCTTAAGAAAAGTAGCAACTTGCTAAGAATTATGGTTGCACAATGATAGAATATGTTCTCTCAATAGTAAGCCTTATTCCATACTAGAGGGAATGTCAAGGCATATTCACTGTTTAAGATCATTTGTAGGTCCCCTGAATGCTATTAAAATCAGAATATTCTGCTTGGCATGCAGGCCCTTTCTGCAGGGCTTTGCTCTATCAATTTGTATTTATGGCTATTCCCCAGGTCAGACCTCTACTGCAGAAAAACTAATATTTATATGTTTGTTTACATATTGTTTCCACCATTACAACTGAATATAACATTCTACTAAAGAAAAATACCTTCACTCTTTTCTTCCTTCTATATAAATCTTACACATTTGTCAAAAACCAGTTCAACTTCAATCTGTTTCATTGAAGCCTTCACTGACTCATCCCATCAAGCTGTACTTTCTTCTGCAAAATGTTACCTGCCCCAAGAAGCTGTCTCTCCAAGTCAAAATCAGTTGTTTCTAATATTTTCTGATGTAACTATCCTCCCATCTCAATCTGAAGTCAGAACCAAATATCATATTGCTCTTGTATCCACCAAAGCACCTATAGTATAATTTGACACAGAATTGATATTTGGTAAATGCTTGCTATTGCTCTTAGGATCCTAGGAGTCTATTTATGTCTATTCTCTGACTCTAAGTATTATAAGTATCATTGTTACTTATTTTACAGTTATATTAGTTTATTAGATATCTATTGCTGGGTAAAGTAACTTAGCAACTAAACCCACAAATATGTATTATTCCACATACATTCTAAATGTCAGGAATCTGAGCATGGCTTAGCTGGGTGATTCAGGCCTAAGGTTTCACATAAGATTCTCATCAATATATTGGCTGAGGCTTTAGTCATCTAAAAGTTTGACTAGAGTTGATAGATCTGCTCAACTGATGGCTCACTGAAACGGTGTCATCTGAGGCCTGAGATTCTTGCTGGCTGTTGGCAAGAAGTCCTAGCACCTTGCCATCTCTCCACAGAGCTGCTTCAGTATTCTTAACACATGGCAATTAATTTAAACCACAGTAAGAGAGAGCAAGGCAGAAGTCGCCGTGTCTTTTATAACCTAGTCTAAAAATGTATACACCATTACTTCTGCCATATCTTATTTGCCCATTATATATTAACTCTAATTTAATGTGAGAATTATACGATGTGAAAATATTAAGGATTTGCTATCAAACATCTCCTACTAATTGTTTGATATAATCAATTTTATAAAGTGATTTTCATTGTGTTTCATATCATTTTAAAGTAGTAACAAGAGTAAAAGCGATAGGTCAAATTATTTTATCTATTTTCCTTTCATTTTTATATATTTTACTAGTTGAATTAATAAAATGTCCTTATAATTTTATTTTTAAAATGTTTGACTGAAGAAATTATAAGAACAAAGGAAGATGAACAAAGGAAAGAATAAATAGATTAATTTATATTCCAATTTTATTCTAAACTAGAGGCCTGGTGCATGAATTAGGGCACTGGTGGAGTCCAGCAGGCCCTCCCCAATGGGGGCCGTTGGGGGCAGGCTGGCTGGGGTTGGGGGATGATCAAGGGTGGGGCTGACCAAGGGCATGGGCTGCAGATGGTTAGGTGGCTCTGTTGTTCGGTCTCTTTGCTTATTACCCTTTTATTTTGTAGGATTTTCAATTTGAATTGTGCAGTTATTAAATAAAGAGAAAATTAAAGAAATAGATTTAATTAAGACAGAAGAGATGATCATAAAAGGTGTTAGAGAACTAAATGTACTTTCCTCCTGATAGTTGCAAAAGTTAAATTTGTTCTAAAATCTTCTTATATTTTCATCTTTAATGAAAAAATACTTTAAAATTATTTTGAACAATGATTAAAAAAATGAAAACTGTAGTTGTTGCTTTAAAATATAATCAAGTTTCAAATGTTTCCTGAAAACTGAACCCATTTGTTCACATAAAATTAAAAATAGATAGTCTTTGCATAATTGACATTCACCTACCTTGTCTAAGATCACCTTGAATATTAATTTCCTTTTGTTGTAGATCTTTACCTATAAGTGTTGAAATATCACTTTTTCATGTAAGTTGAGAATCTCAACAGAAAATGATTTTTTATAATCCAAATCCTACTTCACTACTGTCTACACCACTATACAGATATCATCCTCTACGTATGTTACTCCTTTTATATTTTGGGGGGGTAGAATTTCATCTTCCTACCTAGAATGCTATCCCTTAGAAATGGCAATTGAACATCTCATACCTAACACAGTGATTAGACTATGTCAGGTTTCCATAAATGTTTATTGAAATGAAATACCCTTGCCTTACTCAAGATTTTATCCTAAATTTAGAGACATGTGTATTCCTTTATAAGCACATATATCACTAGTTCCTTCGTACATTTGAATGATTTTACTTAAATTGCTGCTACGGTTGCACAATTAATCTCTTTTACAGCAAGCGTGTTTTTTTGTTTGTTTGTTTT
>PVJC01004676.1:0-62475 GCA_004026665.1 Murina feae | reverse complement strand
AGGGCAGGAAAAGCTTCCCAAAGCTGCCAAGAAATTTTCCACGAGGCCATACTGGTTACAGATTGGGAGGAGTGCACCTCTTCCCTCCTTAAGAAGGGGACACCTGAATAGCACTCTATCGCCAATGGAATCAGCAGTGTCTTATCTCAACAGCATCCCACGTGAGCGCACTAAGAATAAAGATACCATCTCAATAGATACTGCCTTGGCAAAGGGCACAAATGACTTGACCACTTACTCTATATATTCTGCTAAATCATATTTACAAAATAATTTGAAAAGTTACCTTGATTGAACATATTTACTGCTTCCTGGTCATCAATAGCTGGTGTCAAAAGACAAAAAAGACTGAGATTAATACATAAGGACTGTATGTAATTTTATTGTAATTTCTCAAAGGGTAACCCTCAGACACCCGTAGTCAGAAACACATGGACAGCTGCTATAATACAGATTCCTAGGCTCCTCATTTAGTAATGACATCACTTCCACCAATGGCTAGACACTTGAAATGGCCTTTTAACTATTCCTTTCTTGTAATGTTCACATCTTATTGGTTTCCACATTTTGTGCCTTGTAGCTTCTAATTTTCCCTTGAATTAGCCACATTCTCTCCATCCCTTTGGCTATTGCATTAGTTCGTGCTTTCGTCATTTGACACGGATACTCTTACAATAACCTTCAAACTGGTTCCTTTGCACTTTGCATGCATCCATCTCTATTTTACCAGGCTGATTTTTCTAAAAATGTATATCAGGTCATATCCTTCTCTGACTGAAACCAGCTTCATATTTCCTATAAGCTAACTCTAAACTCAGACAGGTTATCATGCTCTCTAAAACCAATCTATGCAAATTTATTGGCTGCCAGTAATTTCACAGGGCTTTGGTATAGCATCTGCAGTGTGTCAGGGGAGGTAAAAAATCCTTTTAGAGGCAAAACATAAAAAATGCTGACCATTGCTTTTCCTCCTAAGAATAAGAGAGACTTGACTTCAAATCTTGACGTCCCTACATGTTCACTCAGTGAGCCTGGGCAATTATCTAGCTTTTCTGAGTGTTAACAATAAAAGCATAAGACATGATTGTTTTGAGGATTAAACAAACTGCAGTGGTTGAGTGTCAGCCAGTCAGAAAGGACATGACCAGCCATGGAACTGGAGCAGTGTCTTGGAGGTCTGTTGTGTGCCAAGGATTAACTCTTTACATGCTGGCAGAGGAGATGGGAGTCCAGGGTAGGACTGGGAGGACTTGGAGGGGCTGTGAAGAAAACTTTGTGGTCCTGGTGCAATGATTATTTATCAACAGATTTCAGATTGCTTTCCTGTCTGTTGGTAAACAACCAGATTAAATAAATCCTTTAATCTTGAGTTTATTGTGAGAGAATCATGGTTTACTAAACATGTTATAAGAGAAAGTTGGAGGAGTGTCCTTCAATTTTATGTACATATTAAGTAATTCCTTTCCTTTAGTCATGCAGCAAATATTAACGGAGTATCTATTATGCTAGATACTGAATAGTAGAAGGACAGTAGGATCAACAAGGCAGACTGGTTCTTGCCTTTAGGAAAATTACAGAAGAGGATGGAGACAAACAGTACAAACATCACGTAAATAGTTTGTGTTTTTCTGTGAGATAAATGCTATGAAGGTAAATGAGAGTCTGTGGCAAGGGTAGGTAATTGAGTAATGGAAGTTAGAAGAGGTTTGCATTAGAAAGTAATAATTCTGATGAAAACTGACAGATGCTCAGGGGTGATATAGGGAGTGTTATAATAAATGGGAGCAATGTGTGCAAAGACCCTGAAGCAGAAGGAGAGGAGCTTGGCAGTTGGGGAAAATGAAAGTGTGGCCAGAATGAGGATGAGAATGGTATAATACGAGGCTGGAGGGGTAAGTATGAACCAAATCATGCAGTGCTTTAGATGAGGTGGGTATATCCTATATTGTCCAAACCAGGACATTTAGGGGGCAATAATTATCATGGTTCTTGGGACAACTGGCATGAACTGAGACTGTCCTGGACAAACCAGAAAATATGGTATTGCACTTAAAGGGGTGTGTGTGTGTGTGTGTGTGTGTGTGTGTGTGTGTGTGTGTGTGTGTGTGTTGTGGGAAGCTGTGGGAGACTTGTAAGCAAGATCATTTGTATTGTAAAACATTTCCTTAATAAATTTGTGGAAAATAGATTGGAAGGGGCCAAGAAAAATATATAAGGAGAGCACTATGAAGGCTGGTGCAGAAGTTCAAATGAGAGATGATGTTGGCTTAAACCAGAGAGGTAGCAATTGGGATGAAGAAAATAGACATAGATTCAAGAAAAGCAGAAGTAGAGATAATTTTCAGAGAGAATATAGGGATATTGCTAAATTTCCTAATTTCCTTCTTTATTCTACAAGTATTTACTAGAAATCTTACAGCTGCGTGCTCTGTTCTGAATGGGGATCATTAAACTGGTCTCTGACTTTGAGAAGTTATTTACCATTCCTGTAACATACATACAATTGAACACCTGACAACATTCCTCATAAGGAGTATTGAAAGGGAAAATTAATAAAGAATTTTTAGTAAATTAAATTTACTATATGAATTGTAAATGATTCTTTAAACTTTAAAATGTTTCATATTAGAGCATGAGTGGGGGGAGAATTGGGGGTTATTAGGGGGGGGATGAGGACACATTTGTAATACCTTGACCAATAAAGAAATTAAAAAAATAAAATGCTTCATATTAGAGGGCTATATATTGTACCTAGCTTTACAATATATTGTTTTCACAAAGTTTAATTCCAAGGGGAAAAAAGGCCAGTTTATCATTAATTTAAAACATGGTTAGTTACATTGAGGGATATATTGAAATAAAACGGTAATAAAAGGTACTTGCCTGCTACAACTGTCGAAGGGTTTATTTCCAAGTTTCCAAACTTATTCAGTATTTGACGTAAAACAGACTCAATTCTGCTTTTCATTGTTGCTGCATTGTTATTTCTAGAGAATTTAAATTTCATAACAGTATCTGCCATCACAGCACTGTCTTTTTGCCTGAAAACCATGAAGATATTTTAAAAAATGGATAATTATGATAATTTTCTGCCACAGACAGGGAGAATATATTTGCAACTCAGAAAGTGACAAATGATTGGTATCTACTATAAATACAGAACTTCTACAAATCAGTAAGGAAAAGACTAACAAGAAAAAAAATAGAAAATATATAAATGTGCAATTCAAAGGAGAGGGATCCTTAGTGAAAGACAAAGATGTCAATAGTTTCTCACAAAGATGTCAATAGTTGCTCAATAATAGTTGATCAAAGTCTCCATTAACGCACTATATTTTAATACAGAAGGGAAAGGGGGAAAAGTGTGTGTGTGTGTATTTCGGGCAGAGGGAATAGCTTATATAAAGGTCTGAGTTAAGGAGAGTGAAGAACTGAAAAGCCTAGTTGTGAGTGACAGGGTGGAAAGTAGTAAAAAATAAGCTTAGAGATGAAGATGGTAGGAAGAAGTCAGGTAAAGCAAGGTTTAGTAAACTTTTTAATACACATATAAATAAAATGTCTCAAGGATATATATATATACACACACACACACAGTATATATACACATACACATATATACATATATGTGTATATACATATATAAATGTAAATAATACATTTATACATATACAAATACATACATAATGTGGATTGAAGGAAAGACAGAAATTAAAAATGACTCATATTTCTTTCTTGAGCAACTAAGTTAAAGCTTTTGCCATTAATAGAGGTATGCAACACTAGAAGAGTAACATTTGGTGAAGGAGAGATGATAGGTTCAGGTTTGGAAATGGGTTCAGCTAAGGGAAAGTGAATAAAGGGAGAGAAAATAAAATACAGATAGCTCATTCAGTCCTACATGTCTTGAGAGCTGGTGGCTACTACAGAGACTTTCACAAGAAGGTACTAAGGCGAATGTGCACTGAAGTGCGTTTTGGAAAATACTTTTTTTCATAGATTCTGCCCACTCCTAACCCTTAACAAAATTTATCTGTCCATGGCTTCTTATTAGGTGACTCTTCAGAGAATAAGAAAAATTGATTTTCTTGTGGCATTAGTATTTGAGAAAGAACAGAATCATTCTTCTTTCTTTCAAAGAATGTTTGCATGTTGTTTATAGGATTGAGCAATGTGGGCATTTGAGGCATTTGTGGTAGGGTTAGTGAAGGGTGACTATTTTAGTCGTGAATGCTTGTCTTATCACATCATGTAAATAGGTACACATTCAACTAAGGCAGGAATGGCAAATAGCTAGCATGCATGCTGCTACTCCCTCTATTATTAATTCATGCCAGACATGCTTGCATTTGCCACAGCATCTTTATATTACAGCATTCCAGGCAAACCAAAGCCCAAAGCCACTTTTGATGTTGGCTATAGTGTTCTGATCTTGGCTGTATAAGGCCAGGACCACAGCACTGCATGACTCCAGGGGGCCCTGTTTACATAGACTGCATCGTGAATGGTATCCACGGGATTTATACAACAAGATAGCCCTGTTATCGCACCTTCACCCAAATCTCTCTCCACCCCTTTTTCTTTTTCCTGCCAAAAATTAAATGTAGTTATTTATATTAGTAGGTAAATAGGTCATATCTGACATGTTTTGTTTTGGCATTGTATTTTAAACTGCTTATGAAACTATCCTCATAATAGTGCATTGAATTCTGTGAAAGTTTCATTCATTATTTATGGTGTGAATAAAAGTCAAATGGGCCAAATTGCATCCAAGTTTCCATATTGTTTGATATTGTTCCACTCACCTCAGTTTGACAACATGAGCTCGGATGAACTGATTTCTTAACTCTGATTCTTTGAATGTTGTAGTAATCTGTAGAAATAAAGGGGTGGGGGTAACTTTCTGTAATTACAGTTCTTCTTCTCCTTAGTCTTGCTTCCCACCTTGCAACATGAGACTTATGTAAATGAGATATAGGGACTGAGTAACTAGTTCAGCTCCGTTTACTTCCATTCCATTTCAGAACACATGGGATTGATTTAGGCAGGTTACATAACCTCTCGATGCAGGCCCATTTTTTCATTTATTGCACAAAGATAATAGTGGATAGGATGTGTCTCACCAGAAGCCATTCTAAACACACTAGATGCTTTACTTAATGAGATACCGTGTTATGTGATTTGGTGGCAACCCAACATTAAGGAAGTCCATGATACAACTTATATTGTGTAATCCTTTTAACAACTGTTTTTTAAAGTTAAAACTGGATTAAAATGGGTAGTAATGGAGATCTTGAAGAGAAGGGGAGAAAAAAGCAAAAGGCAGTCTTTTCCTTGATATTTCTAATCCTATATGATAAAAGGGTAATATGCAAATTGACCCTAACAGCAGAACCACTGGGAATGACTGGTCACTATGACACACACTGACAACCAGAGGGCAGACGTTCAATGCAGGAGCTGCCCCCTGGTGATCAGTGCACTCCCACAGAGGGAGCTCTGCTTAGCCACAAGCCAGGCTGATGGCTGCCAGCACAGCGGTGGTGATGGGAGCCTCTTCCGCCTCCTCAGCAGTGCTAAGGATGTCTGACTGCAGCTTAGGCCTGCTCCCCACTGGCAAGTGGACATCCCTCGAGGGCTCCTGGGCTGCCAGAGAGATGTCTGACTGCCAGCTTAGGCTTGCTTCCCTAGGGAGCAGGCCTAAACCAGGAGGTGGACATCCCCTAAGGGGTCCCAGACTGCGAGAGGGCACAGGCTGGGCTGAGGGACATCCCCCTGGCCCCTCCAAGTGCACAAATATTTGTGCACCGGGCCTCTAGTTAATACATAAGCATCAAAGGTATTTTTAGCATCAGTTGGTAATTTCCTGACCTGCCCTTAGCTATCTCCCTGAATCATTGCTCAGTCGCAATGATTCAAGAGGGATGGACCTCTTGAAGTTTAGCTTTACAGTGAATGAGGAGTGGTTCTAGGACTGGAACAATTCTTCCAAATTGCAAGGTCAGATATAATAAGGTTTTGTTATTGAGAGTGGATTCCATTCCTTTATACTGTGAGGTTATAAGGTGGAGTTGGATATGAAAAGTTGAAGGCAGGGGAATAAGGTAGCATGCTGAATGCTATAGTAAGCCAGATTTTTAAGCCAATTCTTTAAATTGTAAAGTTTATGCAATCTCTATTACACCATCTTGTATTTTACTTTTTCAATATCCATTTCTATAGGCAGCTGTTTGACAAAATGATAATTTCTTTTCTAGAGAAGCCTTGAACATTTTTAAGAATGAGACTAGTATTTTCTCAGTTAGCTGGTTGAAGAGGATGGAGAACCTCACAGATGAAGTGAATGGCACATGCAAAGTTCTGCAGTGGGAACAAATAGGTTGTGTTTAAAGAACAAAAGAAGGCCAGTGTAAGCATGCAGCATAGAGAGCAAAGGGGCAAGGGTGATAGGAAAGGCCAGACCATGCAGCATTATCTTAAATAATGGGAAGTCACTGACATTTTTTAAGTAGGAGGAAAATTTAATAAGATTTGCAATTTGAGAACAGTATCTCTGGCTGCATTATTTCTTAGGGAAGAAATAATGCCAGTTAGTTGTGGTGCTATTTTAGTACTCTAGAGTAGAGGTAATAGCTTGGATGTATGTGGTAGTAGCACAGAAGAAGAGATATGAATGGATTTGAAAAGTAATGGGGGATAAAACCTGCAAAAATTGGTAATCAATTTGATATTTGGAATGACAGAGAGCAGTATGTCAAGGATGAGTTCTAAGTTTTTGGTTTGAAAAACTGAATAACTGACATTATCATTAATGGGGGAAGGATTATTAGAAGGCTAGGATGGTGTGAAAAGATTTGGTTTTGGGACATAATGTATTTGATATATTTTTTAAAAAATAATGTCAAGTAGAGATATAAAGCTGGAAAATGGGTGAAAAGGTCTTTGAAGGACAAAAGAAAAGTCTGGGCTGGAGATAGAGTGAATCACTAATATACATTTCGGTTGAAGTCATGCTTGTAGATGAGATTATCTAGAGATAGAAAACAGTGTGAGAAGAGAGGAGGGAGTAGGCCAAAGCCTTGGGGAATTCAACATTAAATGGCCGTGTAGAGGAGCACGAGCCTATGAAGGACATAGAGGAGTGGCCAGAAAGGTAGGATAAGAAAAACAGGTGAATGGGTGGCACAAATATATCTCATGGAAATCACAGAACCATAGACTTTTTGTATTAGAAAGTACTATAAAAATCATCTAGCCCAACAAAGTTATGTTACTTATGAGTAAACAGAACCAGAAAAGCAAAGTGAATTGCTTAATATAATAGAAGGTTCCAGGACTAGTTCACTGCTCATTAAGTGGAACAATGTTGTCGATGGGACAAGGATAATGAGGGTACTGATGTTACCAATGGGAAATTATATGATTCTTGGATTTGTGGTCAGGAGACCTTGGCTTAAATTCTGGTTCTACAACTTTCCAGTTGAATGGCCTTTGATGTTTCTTAATCTCACAACATTTGCTTACTGGCCTATAAAAATGATTTATTAATTCATATAGCTGTTATGAGTTGAAGGTTAGATAATATACATCAAAGTGCTATGTAAACTATAAAGCACTATTTTAAAGTATGTATTATTCATATTATGTTTTAAATGTTTTATGTATTTTTACAGAAGGATAGATGTATAAGATTACCAAATTCATACATCAGAAGAATTTCACAGATCTTGCTTTGATAGGAGTTTAAATAGATTCTAAAGCCATAGTACTCTAAGTAGTTTGGTAGTGTGAGGCAAGATTAATCAGTGGTAGGGAGTAGAATATAGAAAAATAAAAGGAAGAATTTAGTGTATGATAAAGGTAGCATGACAAATCAATTACACTATTTAACATATAGTTTTGGTACCACGACTTAGCTATTTCTTGGGAAAAAACTGTATCTCTATCTTACTATAAAATAAATTCCAGATGAATCAAAGATAAAATTACAAAAACTGAAATGATTAAAGTACAAAAAAGAAAATGTGAGTGAACACGTTAGAATATTTGGAGTGGAGAAAGACATTTTTAACTTGGCATAAAAGTAAGGAATCATTAAAATGATTGATAATTTTGGGACATAAAAATACTAAATCTATTAGGCATAAAAACCTCTATATTATAAACAAGGTTGAAGTCAAATCCCATATCAGAAAAATATATGCAACATGAATGATAGATAAATTTTAATATTCTAATAAGGAAAGCCCCCCTCCCTGCAAGATTATTTAAAAAGAACAAATTCTCCATCCTATTTAATAAAAGAGTAATATGCAAATTGACCCTAACAGCAGGACAACTTGGAATGATTGGTCACTATGACACACACTGATGACCAGGGGGCAGACGCTCAATGCAGGAGCTGCCCCCTGGTGGTTAGTGTGCTCCCATAGAGAGAGCCCTGTTCAGCCACAAGCCAGGCTGAAGGCTGCCAGTACAGCAGGGGTGATAGGATCCTCTCCTGCTTCCTCAGCAGAGCTAAGGTTGTCCGACTGCAGCTTAGGCCTGCTCCCTGCTGGTAAGTAGACATCCCCTGAGGGCTCCCAGGCTGCCAGAGGGATGTCTGACTGCCAGCTAAGGCCCGATCCCTGGGGAGCGGGTCTAAGCCAGCAGGTGGACATCTCCTGAAGGGTCCCAAACTGGGAGAGGGCACAGGCCAGGCTGAGGGACCCCCCCCCCCCAAGTGCACAAATTTTTGTATACCAGACCTCTAGTCCTATATAATAAAAGGGTAATATGTAAATAGACTGAACGGCTGAACAACAGAACAACCAATCAAAGCATAATATGCTAATGATATGCTAAGGCTGCTTAACTGCTCGCTATGTTGTGCACTGACCACCAGGGGGCAGAAAGTCAACTGCTCAACCAGTCACTATGACGTGCACTGACCACCAGGGGTCAGATGCTCCGACAGGTAGGTTAGCTTGCTGCTGGGGTCCAGTCGATCGGGGCTGAGTGAGATGGGCTGGACAGGCCCTAGAGCCCTCCTATAGTTCCTCCCCAGCCTGATTGTGCACTGGTTGGATCCCTCAGCCTGGCCTGCACCCTCTCCCAATCCGGGACCCCTCAGGGGATGTTGGAGAGCCAGTTTCAGCTCTCTCCTGCAGGCCACTCCCCTTGGGAGGGCACCAGATGCAGGGCTCATGGTTGGCAAGTGCTGCTATGGCAGCACGAGCCTCTCCAAATTGGGACTTATTGGGCTCTAACCCATGGCAGGCACTGTGGGGCCAGGATGAGCGAGGGCGGAAGGTAGGAGATACAGGCAGTGTTGGACTGCTGGTTTCTGCCCAATCTCTGCAGGCCACCCAGAGGGACCCCACCTGTGTATGAATTCATGCACCAGGCCTCTAGTTAATAATAAAATGGGCACTCTGATGACTAGGAAATTCATAAATAAAATAATAAAAATGACTTATTAATAGATGAAGGCAGGTTAAATTATACTAGTCATCAAAGAAATGCAAATCAAAATAATGACATATCACTTTTTTCTTATTGGCAACAATGAAAAAGATTTACAATGCCTAGTGTTAATGCTGTGGGGAAATAAGCACACTTGTGTATACTTATATACCACTGGTGAGAATGTAAACTGGGGCCCTCTGGAGTGCAATCTAGAAATTAAGATAAATGTTTAAAATACATAAACTACTCTCCATTGGTATAAGAGGTGCTTGAACAAATACAATCATGGGGCAAATGAACAAATAGAAGCAAACCAACAAATAGAAGAATCTAATCTAATAAAAGAGTAATATACAAATTAACCATCACTCCAAGACACCTAAGCCATGCCCCCAGCCAAGCCATTCCCCAGCCAATCAAAGTGGCTGTATGCAAATTAACCCAGCCAAGATGGAGGCTGGCAGCCACGGAGCTAGAGCAAACAGAAGGCTTCCATTGCAATTGTCTGCCTAGGCTGGTTGGGCCTCTGCTCAAGGCAACATTGTTTCAGCAAACAGGAGGCTTTGCTGCCTGACTAGGCCTCCACTTAAAGCAACAGAGTTTCAATTATAGAAGATAAATAAACCCCAGAAACCTGATTCCAGCCAGCCTCACTGGAATGTTGGGTTAGGTGAGGGTTCCCACTGGGGGGGCTTGGCTAGCCTGCAAACAGCCATCAGCCCCTCACCCAGGCTGGCCAGGCACACAAGCAGGTGGACATCCCCCAAGGGGTCCCAGACTTCAAGAGGACACAGGCTGGGCTGAGGGACCCCCCGCAAGTGCACAAATTTTTGTTCACCGGGCCCCTACTATTAAATATTCTTCAAATATTCAAAGCATAACCCTCCACTCTCTTATTCTTAGTGTGTGGCTTACATATACGTTTTGCTTCTCGAGAGTATAGTGTGGAAAAGGGAGGGATTAACTTTAGTGTAGAGACCTGACAAATACTACTTCAGCCAGTTGATCAAGGTCAACAGTGAAAAGGCATGTTTACTACATCATATAAAGGGGGGAATATGCACCCTCTTCATTTGATGTAATGAACATGACTCTTTCCTCTGTGGTCTTCAACCCCCAAACCCATAATCCTTGTTTAACCATGAGAAAAACCTCATAAAAACCTCAATTGTGGGACATTCTATAAGATACCCAGTTACTATTCCTCAAAGCTGTCAAGGTTATAAAAAACAAAAAACAAAACAAAACAAAACAAAACAAAATCTGTGGAATTGTCCTAGTTTACAAGAGCCTAAGGAGACATGGGAACATAGTGTAATATCGTATTCTCGATGGGATTTGGGAACAGAACAGAAAATATACGTAAGTAAAAATGAAGGAAATTAAATAAAATAAGGATCTTGGTTGATAACAGTGTATCAACTTTGGTTCATTAATTGTAACAAATATTGTATGTCATTGGTAATAATAGAGGAAGCTGGGTGTGATGTATAAGACAACTCCATATTATCTTTATAACTTTTCTGTAAATCTAAACTGCTTCTACAATAAAGTCTTTAGTAAAAACAAAGAAAACAATTGAAAATCTCTAGAAAAAATTTTAAAATTCATAGATCCCATACTCTGATAACTCTACATCTGGAACTATATCCCCTAAATATAATCATTCAAATGTGCAAGGATATGTGAATAAGAGTGGTCATCAGGATGTTGAATATAATAGTGAAAAACTGGGAACAATTTAAAACTGTCCATAAAGGGCTGGTTCTATAAAATATTATATATCCACAAACTATAACACTGCTTAGTTATTTAAAATGGTACATTTCTAAAATTTATTGATATTTAATTCTATAACTTATTTTTGAGAGAAAAGTAGATAAATTAGCATGTATAGTCTGATTCCACTGACAGATAATTACATGTGTCTGGGATGTATGGTGTATGCAATTTGCATAGAAAGGTGCCTGGAACATCAAAATGTTAATAGTAGATATATATGAGTGTTGAGATTTTAGGCATGTTTCTTATTTCTTTATATTTCTTGAATACTCTGAATTTTTTACATGCTTGTATATTATCTTTATAACAAGAGATAGTACTAAAATACTTTGATTTTGATAACAAGGTATATATATATTATGATTTACTTTAAAAACATTTTTTGAGAATAAGAATAAACAAGCTTAAATTAGAAAATATTTAATAATTTTATATTAATAATGTTTAATTTAATAATTTTTTTGTCATTGGGGAATGTGTTCTGAGATTTATTGAATATCTTCCAAATGTGCTGGTAGGGCTTTTAAAAAAATTAATTTAGTCCCTAGTTTTTAAATTGTTGAACATATGTTTTGCTTTATTATGCCATTTCTCTTCAAACTAGCCTTTTGAAATTTTATATATGCTCTACTAAGGATGAACTGAGCTAACATACCTGGTCTGTCTGTCAGGGACAGAGTGACCTCCTGAGGGCTGCGGACTTCTCTAGCATCTGACTGACGAATAATGGGGTTCCATTCCATATGAAGAAGCTGGGAGTCTACTCAATACTCACCTTGCAGTTTGCTTCCTTCATTGAGCTAAGTACATAGCTGAAGCATTTCAAGGTATCTTTGTGTGGATGTGAAACCTCCTGAGATGTATATCCATAGTAGCTTCTTTAAGAAATTTAAGAATGTCCATTGGCTTGAAGTCCAAATAATGGGATCTCATGATATAAATGATATAACTAAATATTTCTGTTGCTTTCTCATACAGATTGGGAGGAGAAAGTAGTAAGTTGGGGAGGAAGGTTGCTAAGATTGAAGTTTTAACTGCATTTCCATATTTTCTGTAACATTTCCAAATTCAAACTCTTGACTTTTGGATCTTTTCCAGACCTCTGTTACGGGCTTCTAAATAGTCTTAGTATACAGGCTCTTCTCTTCATAACCTAATTTTTACATTTTTGAACACAAATCTGTTGAATCCCGTTCCCATCCTGCTACCTCCAACTGAAGACTTTTTGCCTAGAAAATAAAGTCCAAAGTTGTTAGCTAAGCACCTTCTCCCCTCTATGCCTTGGTTTATGCTTTGACTGTTGTGTGACTTACTAATCTTTACAGACAACCTGAGAAGTCATCTTTATAAGAAGCCACCTCTGATCTCCATGACTGAATGTAGTTTATCCTCTCACCACAAACTCATGTTTGCCATGCTCCCATGTCACGTAGCCATTCTATATCTTGTATCCTAAGTATTTTTAGATTTGTTTAATCTTCCATGTTAGACTTAGCTTCACAAGGGCAGGGTCCACTATCCATTTTTGTATGTTTGCAACATTTGGCCGGATTGATGTTTAAATGATGTTTATTGTAGGAACAGGAGGTTCCCATTATCCTGACAATACACTGATGTTCTCAATGTTAATCCTACATCTACCTCTGATATAGGTTCTCTTCCCAAATCATTCTAATTCTGATATTTATTCTGATCTCATTAAACATTGAAATAATATACCTAATGTCCCTTGCTCTAATTCCATGCTCACTAAGCAGTTGTCTCGTAACTTGGCCCCCAGTGAAGTTTGCCTCCATGAGAAAAATGTGTTAGACAAGTGGATGATTCAGTCCCCCAGCCATGACAGTTTTTATGGTGGATTTACTCAGTGATTCCCAAAGTGTGGCCCTTGGATCACTAGCATCAGCATCACCAGAGAACTTGTTGGAAATGCAAATTGTTGGGCCTGCTCCAGATGTACTGAATCAGAAACTCTGACATTGGGGCCCAGAATTCTGTGTTTTAATAATCCTGCCAGGTGATTTTGTTACATGGTAAAGTTTTAGAGCCATTGGATTAACTTATATTCTTAGGACTCTTTAGAAAGATAAGGGTTAAGTAAGCAACCCTGAGACTTGTCAATTCTGACTCTGCAGGGTTGAAGGCCAGGCCCTGATCTGTGGTAATAAAGAAATGCTAAGGGTCCACTGGTGAGGTTTTCTGGTATGCGGCCTGTGGGCCTCTTAAACGGAAAGTCCAAGATTGCTTTGTATAGATTCTATGTCTATCATTGAACCAAAGTGTGATATTTATCAAACTATGTTATTGGTGATATGCAAACTTGTCTTTTAATGCCTACTACCTATGTGTGTGCTTAGTTGGATAAGAAAAAAGGAATAAGGGAAAATGAAAAGGGTGTAACTGGCAGTCTCAGGAAAGCATAATAAATGCTCAATTTGCACAAATAATAGACTTCTAGTCTTTGAAGTCATAATATAAAATTTGTATTTAATTAGACACTTCTAACACTTTTCACTCATGACTTAAGAAAATGTGGATAAGAATCAATATATTAGCAGATTAACTTAGAAAAAACAGAAACACATATATTTTACCTTTGAAGAGAGAAAAATATGTAGAGTACCTAGCAGTTGCAAATGTATTACAAAATAATGGGTTTATTATCATATTTTTTATGATGGAATGAAGAACAGAGATAATATTAACTTACCATAGATTCAATTCTTCCACTCAAATTTCTATACTCTTGTGTAGCTGGTGAATTTAACTTATCATTATATTTCACATTTGGGATTTCAAAGTTGCTAGAGTAAAAGTAAGATTTTTTATCTGTAAAACAAAGAAAAAGCACATTACTAAGTAATCTTTAGTTTATTCAGGACCATGGGAGGCTATCTATTCTAATAAAAGAGTAATATTGAAATTGACCATTTCTCTGGGACACCTAAGCCATGCCCACCAGCCAAGCCATGCCCACCAGCCAATCAGAGTGGCTGTATGCAAATTAACCCAGCCAAAATGGAGGCCAACCACCACGGAACTAGATCAAACAGGAAGCTTCCGTTGCACCATGAGTAAACTGTTTGCCTAGGCCAGCTGAGCATCTCTCTGCTCAAGGCAACATAGTTGCAATTATAGAAGCCACAGAGCTGAAGCAAACATGAGGCTTCCATTGCACCACGATGGTAGAAACTGTCTGCCTAGGCCGGCTGGGCCTCTACTAAGTCAACATTGTTTCAATTATAGAAGCCACGAAGCTGAAGTAAACAGGAGGCTTCGTTACTTGGCTAAGCCTCTGCTTAAAGCAGCAGTGTTTCAATTATAGAAGATAAATAAACCCCAAAAACCTGATTCCAGCCAGCTGCGCAGGGACGTTGGGTCAATGGGAGCTGTGGGCAGCCTGAAAGCCTGAAAATGACCTGCAGCCCCGCACCCAGGCTGCCCAGGCACCCCAGTAGAGACCTAAAACCTGAAGAGACTGTGGGCAGCCTGAAAACAGCCCTCAGCCCATCACCCAGGCTTGCCACACTCCAATGGGTGAAGGTCCCCATTGGGGGACTTGGCAAGCCTACAAACAGCCATCAGCTCTTCACCCAGGCTGGCCAGGCACCTCAGTGGGACCCCCCATCCTGAAGGGGCAATGGCCAGTGTGCAAACAGCTATCAGCTCCTCATCCAGGTTGGCCAGGAATCCTAGTGGGGACCCCCCACCCTGAAGGGGATGTGGCCATCCTGAAAATGGCCCTCAGCCCCTCACTCAGGCTGGCCAGGCACCCCAACGGGACCCCCACCCTGACCTGGGACTCCCTTCAGGGCAAACCTGCTGGCCATCCATGCACCAGGCCTCTATTCTATATAATAAAAAGGAAATATGCAAATTGACCCTAACAGCAGAATGACTAGGAATGACTGGTCACTATGACACATACTGACCACTAGAGGGCAGATGCTCAATGCAGGAGCTGCCCACTGGTGGTCAGTGCACTCCCACAGGGGAAGCTCTTCTCAGCCACAAGCCAGGCTGATGGCTGCCAGTACAGTGGTGGTGGTGGGAGTCTCTCCTGCCTCCTTAGCAGCGCTAAGGATGTCTGACTGCAGTTTAGGCCTGCTCCCTGCTGGCAAGTGGACATGCCCTAAAGGCTCCTGGGCTGCCAGAGGGATGTCTGACTGCCAGCTTAGGTCCAGTCCTCCCAGGAGTGAGCCTAAGCCAACAGGTGGACATCCCCCGAGGGGTTCCAGGCCAGGCTGAGGGACCCCCTTGAGTGCACAAATTCATGCACAGGTGGAGTCCCTCAGTCTGGCTGGTGATTAGGGGCAATCAGGGCCGGCCAGCCAGGAGGGAGGGACTGCTGCTACTAAGATTGTGTTTTCAGAAGGCAGATCAAAATTAACAAATGCTTAAGTACATCCAAATTTTAGGATTGAAACTTAAGGTTATTTTATTTTATTTTGTTTAAAGTATTACAAATAGTAAGTACATATGTCTCCTTTTTCCCCCCATTGACCTCCTCCAGACGCCCCTATCACCCAGCATATGCCCCGCCCCACCCCAGTGTCTTGCATCCATTGGTTATGCTTATATGCATGTATACAAGTCCTTTGGTTGATCTCTCAAACCCCCCCAACCCTCCCCTGCTTCCCCCCTGTAGTTTGACAGTCTATTTAATACTTCTTTGCCTTTGTATATATTTTTGAAATTTAAGGTTCTTTAGAACATTTCATTTGTGCAATCTATAATACCATATTTTCTGGTGTATAAGACGACTTTTTAACCCAGAAAAATCTTCTCAAAAGTTGGGGGTCATCTTATACACTGGGTGTCGTCTCATAGGGCGGGCGCTGAAACTTCCGAGCCAGACTGGAAAATCTGCAGTCGCCGCATGTGGTGGGGGGAGGTCAAAAACAGCCGCACTCCATTCATTTCAATGGAGTTGGACAGAGACTGCAAGGGTCTCCAGTTGGCTCCTTTTTGTGCCGCATATGGTCTCTGTCTGGACATTTTAACCCAGGAAAATCTTCTCAAAAGTTGGGGGTCATCTTATATGCCCCATCATCTTATACGCCGGAAAATACGGTAATAAAAGTGTAATATGCTGATTAGACCAGATGTCCTTTCTTCCAGACAAAGTTGCAAAGGGTAGGGGCCAAGGCAGAGGCAGCAGAGGCCCCGTGCTGGTGCGGTGGAGGGAGGAGGCTAGAGCCAAGGCCCTTGCATGAATTTTGTGTATAGGCCCTCTAGTTTTATAAGGTTATTAAATGAAAAGAGAAATCATAGTATTAATGAAAAAAAAATAGGCAAATTCTGGTATCAGAAAAATACCAGAAAATATTTTTCCTTTGGCTAGAATACTTTTGTCTGGTAATAATTTTATTAGACTAAAAAAATTCAAAAGAAAAGAGAAAAATATATTGATTGAGGGAAAATATAGAAACAAATAAATAATTAGGAGATTATAAGCAAAAAAATATAATTATATTAGGAACTAAAAGTGGCAATTAAAGAAGGCCAAATTTTTTAAAATATTAGTTTCAGGTGTACAGCATAATATACAACTATAAAATTTACAAAGTGATCCCCCTAATAATTCAAGTACCCATCTGATATCACACATAGTTATTACAATATGTTGACTATATTCAAAATGCTGAACTTTACATCCCCTTTGACTGTTTTGTAACTACCAATTTGCAACCATCAGTTTGTTCTCTGTATCTTTGAGTCTGTTTCTTTTTTGTTTGTTCATTTATTTATTTCATTCTTTAGGTTCAGCATATAAGTGAAATCATATGGTATTTGTCTTTATCTAATTTATTTCACTTAGTATAATATCCTCTAGGTTCATCCATTATGTTCATCCATTAGGTTCATCCATTATGTACTTACCAAAAGCTAAAAAGTGGATGAGTAGACCTATCGTCACTGCCAGAATTACCACCACAGCGATAACAACAAAAAGCACTACATATGGATTCAGGAATCTTGAGGTCGATGGCACCCGTGCTGGCCTTTGAACAAGAGAAAAACATCACAGGCTACTCATATCACACAGAGAAGCTATTATTTTAGTGTTCATGATCATATTCTGTCTTCTTAAACCTATTAGCTTACACATGGAAAACCAAGTGAGATTATATATATAAATAAATATTAGAGGCCTGTTGCACGAAGATTTGCTCAATAGGCCTTCCATCCCCTGGCTGCTGGCACTGGTTTACCCCTGGCACCTGGGACCCAGGTCTGTGGTCCCACCGCAGCAGAGAAGCCAAGCTCTTCAGTCTTCACTCCACTCTTGCACATGCAAATTAACCGCCATCTTTGTTGGGTTAATTTGCATGCTCATCCTGACTGGCTAGTGGGCATAGAGGAGTGACACCAATTTGCATGTTTCTCTTTTATTAGTATATATATATATATTACGCACACACACACATACACACATAGAGTGGCCAGATTATTATGACCACCAGAAGTTGCTATAATTTCACGTTAAAGTTGCTAGAGGGCCAGACCATAATAAATAGGGAAGCAGGTTGTTTACCAAGACAATAGAAGTGATTTTTTTTGAAGATATGGGTAAACAATGTAGTTTAACAGCCTTTGAACATGGGTGTGGCCAGCTTGGGTGCAGGTCTGAGGGCCGTTTTCAGACTTTCAGGCTGCCCACAGTCCCTTCAGGTTTTGGGTCCCTACTGGGGTACCTGGCCAGCCTGGTTGATGGGCTGAGGGCTGTTTTCAGGCTTTTAGGTTGCCCACAGCTCCCATTGACCCAATGTCCCAGCAAGGCTGGCTGGAAGCAAGTTTTTGGGGTTTGTTTATCTTCTATAATTGAAACACTGCTGCTTTAAGCTGAGGCCTAGGCAGGTAACGAAACTTCCTCTCTGCTTTAGCTTGTGGCTTCTATAATGAAACAATGTTTCCCTTAGTAGTCAGGTCCAGCCTGCTGTTTGCTTCAGCTCCGGAGACTTCTATCATTGAGATAATGTTGCAAATATGTTGTTGCCTGGAGCCAGAAGAAGGCCAGCTGGCCTGCAACAGTTTCACTCCTGCTATAACGGAAGCTGCCTGTTTACTCAGCTCCAAGACTGCCGGCCTCCACCTTGGCTGGGTTAATTTGCATACAGCCACTCTGATTGGCTGGTGGGTGTGGCTTAGGCATCCCAAAGAGATGGTTAATTTCAATATTATGCTTTTATTAGATTAGATGTATAAATAATTTAATTGATTTTAGAGAGGAAAGGGGAGAGAAAGAGAGAAACATCAATGATGAGAGAGAACCATTGGTTGGCTGCCCACTGAGGATCAGGCCTGTAACCCAAGCACTTACCCTGTCTGGGAGTAGAATTTTAACCTCTTGGTTCGTAAGCTGATGCTCAACTAGTGAGCCAGGCCAGTTGGGCTGAAAACCAAGTGATTCTTTTTTTTTCTTCTCTTATTTTTTTAAAATCTTTATTGTTCAGATTATTACAGTTATTCCTCTTTTTCCCCCGATAGCTTCCCTCCTCCCAGTTCCCACCCCACCCTGTGTCCTTACCCATCCCCCCCCACTCTTCTCATCCATATGTGTACGATAATTGTCCAGTCTCCTCCCGCACCCCCAACACCCTTCCCCCCCCTGAAAATTGTCAGTCCAAACCCTTTCTATGCCCCTGATTCTATTCAATTCACTGGTTTATTCTGTTCATCAGATTTATTATTCACTTGATTTTTAGATTCACTTGTTGATAGATATGTATTTGTTGTTCAAATTTTTTTCCTTTACTTTTTCTTCTTCCTCTTCTCAAAGGATACCTTTCAGCATTTCATATAATACTGGTTGGGTGGTGATGAACTCCTTTAGCTTTTTTTTGTCTGTGAAGCTCTTTATTTGACCCTCAATTCTGAATGATAGCTTTGCTGGGTAAAGTAATCTTGGCTGTAGGTTCTTGCTATTCATCACTTTGAATATTTCTTGCCACTCCCTTCTGGCCTGCAAAGTTTCTGTTGAGAAATCGGCTGACAGACATATGGGTGCTCCCTTGTAGGTAACTGACTGCTTTTCTCTTGCTGCTTTTAAAATTCTCTCCTTGTCTTTTGCTCTTGGCATTTTAATTATGATGTGTCTTGGTGTGGTCCTCTTTGGATTCCTTTTGTTTGGGATCCTCTGCACTTCTTGGACTTGGAAGTCTATTTCTTTTACCAGATAGGGGAATTTTTCTGACATTATTTCTTCAAATATGTTTTCAATATCTTTCTCTCTCTCTTCTTCTGGCACCCCTATAATTCTGATGTTGGTATGCTTGAAGTTGTCCCAGAGGCTCCTTACACTGTCTTAATATTTTTGAATTCTTTTTTCTTTTTGCTTATCCATTTGGATATTTTTTGTTTCTTCGTATTTCAATTCTTTGACTTGATTCTTGCGTTCCTCTAATCTGTTGTTGGAACTCTGTATAATATTCTTTATTTCAATCAGTGTATGCTTAATTTCTAGTTGGTCCTTTTTCATATCCTCGAGGGTCTCATTAGATTTATTGAGGGTCTCACTAAATTTATTGGCGGTTTCTAGAAAATTCTTGAAAAACTGTAAAACCGTGGTTTTGAACTCTATATCCAGTCGATTGCTTTCCTCCATTTCTGTAATTTGTGATCTGTTTCTTTGTCTCTGCATTTTGGCTGCTTCCCTGGGTTGATAGAGTGGCTTTCTGTCTTAGGTGATCACTGAGAGGAAATGACCTCCAAGCCACTTGGTTATGCGAATCAGCTGTGTCTACAGTGGGAGAACTTCTGTGCTGGAGACACCCTTATGGGGCAAGAGTTGTTTGGGTATGCTGGCACTTGTATCTCCAAGGAGGTGCTATTTTTAGCTTCTGCCTGGGGCTTCCCAGCCTTTTATATGCAAAAGCCTCTGTGCACAGCTTGGGTGGGGCAGGGTCTCAGGGAGTCTACAGGGCAGAGCAACCAGCTATGGCTGCTTCTCAGCTCTGCCCTAAGAGGCACCAGGTCTCAAGCTGCTCTGGAGTTTCTCCCAGCACCAGACGGTGCCAGACAGTCCAACTCCTCCCCATAAGATTCTGAGTCCCCAGAAACTCGCCTGGAACTGGAGTTCAGAGCCTTCGAGAGCTTGTGCTTCCTTCTGGTATGAAATGCTTCCAGCAGTTTCTGCGAGCCCTTTGTGCGAGCCCCTTCGCGTGCGCCTCCATACCTCTGCACTTTATTTCTGCATATCCTCTGAGTCTCAGTCTCTTTTTAATTGTAGAATTTCCACTCAGCCAGCCTTCTTGTGGATCTGGGTGGTGTCCATTTTTCTTTTTGTTGTTGTTTTAAAATAGTTGTGCACAGCCACAATTCCGGTGTTCACTTATGCTGCCATCTTGGTTTCTCTACCAAGTGATTCTTGATGGGAATTTAGTCCTTGAAATAAACCTGACCTGGTCAACATTCTCTTAATGTTTTTTCTTTCAAAAAATTTTCAGCATGTTGTTGACATGTAGTTTGCTAGAATAAAAAAATCTAACCTATGGTTTGCAGTTATTTTTCCTTCTTTCAGTTGATGAAATTCTCAAGAACCCAATTGTTCCCCATTTTGCTATAACATTTTCCAGGACCTTATGTGGGACAGTCACTTACTATAGTAATCTCCCTCACCTGGCCACCTTCCCCAGGATTGTACAGAAAGAGATCATTTTGAGTGGGGCAAGGATGGAGGGTGTAAGAACAGTAGCATTTTTCACTGAAATATTATCCTTATTATAAAAATGGGGACGTGGCCAGAGGCTGAGAACTGAGGTCCAGGAGAGTAGCAAACTCCTACAATTAATTAGAATTACACCACCAGCAGAAAATTTGTGTGACTTATTCCTTTTTCTCATCTTACCTGATATTGCATTAGGCATATAGCCCAGGTACTATCTTTTACACTGCCTCCTTTCACTGTACACACACTCATACTGGAGAGGTCGTCAGAAGAGCTGAGTATAAATTCCTGTTTTATCCTTTGTTTGATTGGTGATCATATTGTTATTTATCTGAGACTTCCTTTACCTGATAAATGGAAATAATCATGCCAGCCTCATAAGGCTGTTTTGAAGGTCAGTAAGGTTATGTTAGTTATATTTCTGCTTAAATCAGTTACGCACTAGGCTGTGAACACCTTGAAAGTAAAGATGGTATTCATACTTACGTTTCTGACACTTTTGTAGGGTGCCTGGCATACATAAGTGATTCATAAATATTTATGATATTTATAAATATTTGCTATATGTGTTAACATCTGATAATGTTTCAAATTTTAAGATTTTGACTAAGCTGAAAAGCAGTTACATTTAGCCCAGAATATAGTCTGACTTTCATTTTTTTTTCATTTGTTTTGCCAACATTCTGGTCTATGTTTGAAGGGAATGCTCTGAGATCAGATATTCCCAGATATTTAGGTTTCGCAGCAGGTTTGCCTAGTGTATCTGGGCTCTGCCCAACTCACAGACTTATGGAAGGGTACCTCCTGGCATTTTGCAATGTGCCCCCTGCATATCACATGTTATGGCTCTGGGACTAGTAACATGTCAGATTATTAGAGGCGGACATAGAATTGCCAACTTTCAATTTGTTGAGTAAACACATTAAAAATTGACCATGCCTCTGGCCAGTCCAATGTGGCTCCCCATTTGAACATCAACCTATGAATCAGGAGGTCATGGTTTGATTCCAAGTCAGGGCATATGCCCGGGTTTGGGGCTCAATCCCTAGTAGGGGACATGCAGGAGGCAACCAATCGATGATTATCATGGAAGTTTCTATCTCTCTCTCCCGTCCTCTTTGAAATCAATAAAAAAATATATTTTAAAAAATTGACCATGCTCAGATATTATCATTCAGTAAAATGGCATTTAAATATGTAAAAGTAGGAAGGACATAATCTCAGAATGATAAAAAAAAAGATGATGAATAATTGGACTTTTTACTCCATCGCTCCTAATTTGTTCATTTACTCTCCTAGTGAAGCTAATGTTCACCGACACTGTTACAGAGTCCAATGTTTACGAACTACTCTTGGTAATTTCCAAGTTGGAGAAAATTGGCACTTGAACATTTGTTGACTTTTGATCCTGTTTACTCCTGTTGTTGTGCCAATGACAAGCGATTACCAATGCACAAGGTGTTTGGCATTTGTGAGTTCAGTGAATATTAGTGGCTGCCCAGCAGTAGGAGAGCCAAAAGGAGACAGCATTAGAGGCAAGGGTAAACCTAGAAACCAAAAAAAAAAATTAAATTGATTGGACCTCCTCCTCAACCAGGGATTCACTATTTCCAGAGGCAACATGTCAAGATTTATGGATATGGAGAGAGAAGTACTGCAGAACAAAGTTTAAGTTGGAGTTCCAAACCCCAGAAGACAAAAACATAAGGGTTGGAGTCAGCATAGGATTTAGCTTGGATGAGCCTCCCATGGGAATGACTTTAGAGCTGACTTTGCTTCAGTTCATAGAAAACATCTTAAATTCAATGACTGAAAAGCATCCTAAGACATATGACTCAGAAAACAAAGGGCGTGGAGCTCAAATTATCTTAATCTCACAAGCCATAGTTAATTGCATAAGAATGGATTGTGCCACCCTATAGAAAATAGCTGAAGAAATGTCTGCTCTTTTTTCAGTGCGATTTATCCTTGAACCTTTGTAAGTGTCTGGCTTTAAAGCTTATGACTACACAAACTCAATTGTGGGCAATATTTACTTTGTAAACTATTAGAGAAAATGTATTCCAGACACTGTCTGAATTTTTTAAAGATATATTTTTATTGATTTCAGAGAGGAAGGGAGAGGGAGAGAGAAACATCAACAATGAGACAGAATCATAGATTGGCTGTTTCCTGCCTGCCCCCTAGGGGGATCAAGCCGGCAACCCGGACAGGTGCTTTCTCACCAGAATCGAACTCAGGACCCTCTATCCACTGAGCCAAACCAGCTAGGGCCACTGTCTGAATTTTGACTCACAAAGCAATTGTCCCGGACTGAAGTGGAGTGAGCAAATTAGGGGCGAGTCTACATTAGAGGGAGATAAAGCGAGAAAGGCAGGAGTAGGATGTCAGCATGTAAGGGGAGATCATTCAGATCTCTTTTTTTAATAAGCTCACTCTGAGAGTTGCAGGAGAATAGTGGGCTGGAGATGGAATGGGAGATGATTTAGGAAATCATTCAGTGATGGCTGGGACAGATAATGGAAGTATACACAATGTGGTTGCATTGGAGGTAGTGATAAGTGATCAGAGTCTGGATATATTTTAAATTTAGACCATGGAAGATTTGCTGATGGTTCACTTATAAGATATAGAAAAAGGGATCTAGATTGAATCTAAGATTTTTGTTTCTTTCCAGTCAACCTTTTAAAATCTTTCAAGGGATTCTTCTTTTTTTTTTTTTTAAAAAAAAAATTATATCTTAGGTTTTAACACTCTCCCCTTCCCCTACCTCATTTGAAATTTATCTATAGCTTTTCATGATCCTCAGGATGGCATCCAAATCTCCCACATGGCATGTAAAGTCCATCACAGTCACCTCTGGAGTCTTATCTTCTGCCACATACTCATCTGCCCACTTATCCCCTGTCAGACACCTGGCGAATACCCATGTTATTCTTAAAATAATTCAAACATCTTTCTTTTCCCTTCTTGTGCTCTCACAGCTCCTTATCTGATCTCATATGCCCAATGAATTTCTCTGTTCTAGGCCTTATCCCTTTATGTAGTAAAACATGATTGTATGGCCTCGGCCCACATCTAGGCTGTAGCTCATGAAAGGTAGAGATGCATGAATATGTCCCATCCTTTGCACAATACCCATTAGGAGTCCATATGGGGCTTTGTTTATGGAAAAACTGATGAATGAGACTGCGGAGATGAGTTTAAAAATAATTGTACTGTAGTTTGGAGGGACTTTAAGTACAATTGTATGCTATCCATTCTTGTTTTGAATACTGACAAAGTACAGCTAGGAGAATAATCTATTTAGTGCTTACCATTTATTTGGCACTGGATTGAGTTTTTCTACATCATTTAACTTAATCCTTATAAATAACTCTGGTTTATAGATGATGAAATAGAGGCTTAGTTACTCAGCTATTAAGTGACAGAGCTGGAACATGAATCTGTCAAGCTCAAACTGGAAAAATGTCCACATCAGATGGGAGGAGGTTTTTTTTATTAATTATCATGTCATTGTTACTAATTTCTATCACACTTACTATGCTATTCTTGATGCTAAGAGGTGGAAAACTCAAAAGTATTTGTACTAATCTTTTATTATAGGATATGCGCACATATACATTTTAATATGTGTATTTATATTACATATTGGAGCATTGGAGTTACGAAGAATATGAAAATGGCTCCAAAGTGAAGGGACGAATTCTATTTTAGTCAGTTTTATTAACTCTAGATGGTTACCACTAGGCAGGCAGTAGAGATGCTCCAATTCAATGGTTTAATTTTTTTTTTTAAGTTGAGGAACACTTTAAATAAGGTCTTATTTGGAAGCTCAATAATAAATAGGAGAAAATGGAGTAGCTTTTCTGTTTGAATTTGAGATGAGAGAAAATGTCCTATTTTCTCACTGAGTCAGTCCAATACTTTTATTTATTTCTAAATTTTTTTTTGTTGATGAACTTGATCTCATCTTAGAGCTTGGGTACACTGTACAAGGAAAGAGACACAGGATTCGTTAGGACCATACAACTGGACGGTGGCAGAGTCAGTGCCACAGGTTTAAGACTTCTTATTTGTTTTATTAAATTATACATTCTGAAAACTCTGGGCTTATATGGAAGGTAAGAATCCTATCTTTTGTAATAGACAGCATAGGGAATATAGTTAGTAATATCTTAATAACTATGTAAGGTGTCAGATGGGTACTAGATTTATTGGTGTGATCACTTTGTAAGTTATATACATGTCTAATCACTATGTTGTACCCCTAAAACTAATATAATATTGTATGTAAACTGTAATTGGACAAAAAAAATAATCCTGTCCTTGAATCACAAGCATGCAACATTATATGTGTGTGTACCTTTGGAATACACTATATGACATTTTAAAATATTCAATGGTTTACTTTCATTTTATTTTTTGTCTTGGGTAGCATATAAATATGCTTATATTTCCTGAGGATTTAAATCATTTTATACTTCCTGAGGATACAGAGGCTGGGCAAATGGTGAGGGACCCATACTAGAATGCTTTTGTGAGAATTAGGAAAAGGCAACTTCTCTGGCAGACAGAGACAATTATGAAAGGGTGCTCCTCAGGCTGCATTCAGCTCTACTCTGGGACAGAAAAATTGGCACAGAGATTAGGCTCCATATCTTCTTCCAATCTTCCCTGAATTATCCATTTTTGTATATTGCACAAACTATACCACTGTGTATAGCAGTCCTGTAATGACGTGTCGAAATTTAGTAATCTGCTACTTGTAGGGAAAGTCAAGGTAGGATTCAAATCCTTCTCACAAAATTTGCAAGTTGATATGAACAAATGACTAGTATGTATGTATGTATGTGTGTAGATAGGTATGTATATACGTATATATGTAATGGCTAAGTTGGGAGTGATGCTGATTCAGGAGAACCTGCTGCCAATGAAGCTAAGAGTGTGGGCTCAATTGTTTCATGAGCTGCTTAAGTTGGTCCTTTGCTGGGACTCAGGCCCTTTTGACTCTAAGTGCTAGAGCCAACCCCATGAGAGGGTGTGGCCACAACAGGGCAAGTCTACCTTTACTGCTGGGACAAAAATAAATGCCTTCCCTAGTGATGCTCCATTTATACTTTGTCTAATTGGTTCTAAACTTGAAGAAATCATTTTTATATATGGAAATCCATGGACATTTTCTCCATTTTATTGTTGTTATAACATTGAAATATATTTAAAGTTGATTTACAACAATTATTTTTTGATTTTAAAAGATTTCACTGGGTTCTAGTAGTTAAAGGTGTAATAAACAATTATAAAGAAAGAACATATTGTAGAATATGCCTCATCATAGTGTATCAAATATTATTTATTTGGACTCTACTAAATTGAAAAATACTTCCAGTTTTGTAATATAGTCAATAATGTCCACTTTATGTTTCTGAAAAAAGTAAGGTAGGTGCTGAATTTTTTCAATTAAAAGGTGATCATTTATTCTTTTTGAAATTCCTTTTGTTCTGATATCAGTTATGTTTTTGAAATGAAAGATCTGAGGTTACCTGAGCAAAAGATTTTTAAAAAAGAGGGAGAACTCATAGATATGGACAACAGTGTGGTGACTGCGGAGGGGAAGAATGAATGAACTGGAGGAGGGCGTAGAGGAGCTGAAAATGGTGATGGAAAACATAAAATTAAATTAAAAACATAGTATCATGAGAAATGTAAAAACAATTTAAAAAATATTTGGTAATTGACTTTAAACTGAGTACAGTGTTTAATTCACGCATTTAAAAGACATTTACGGGATGTGGAAAGAGACTGGAGTTAGGAGATTTGCATTGTAGAGGTAGCTTTGAGTAACTGTTAATAGATGTCTGGAGACTACTAACTAACAAAGAGTCAGTTAAAGACTTAGAGGTATATTCTGGTTACTGCACTACTAAATTATGGTATACTTGCTGTTAGAAGGAAGGCTATCTTTGCTGGAACTGTACATTTGCCTAAAGGGTGGGTTCTTGCATCCATAACTGAGATTATAGAGCCTTGTTAGTGTGCAAATGGGTACAATGTCAATATGGTAGGTGGTGGCTCTTCTACAAAGGTGAGGCTACCTAAGTGATGTGAAAACAGCAGAAAGATGGAAATATTTCTTTTGGAGCTTTGTGATGCTGATATTTTAAGTATATGTCTCTAGGAGTCACCAAATTCACTAAGTGATGAAAACAATACCTTGTTGACTCTACCATTGTTGAAAGACATGTACCTAGTGTTTCAATACCAATGCCTGTAATAGAGAAAGTCCTGGCACAGATTACTGATCTCCTTGCTAATTAAGCTCAGGGAGAGGCCAGCGTGTATTCTGAGGTCACTGCTGTTCGATGTTAGTTTCCTTCTGAGTTCTAAAAAGTTAGCTATTGACAGGACCATTGAGACCAGAGTAAACTAACAAAGCAAGAAACTGTTTAGTTGAAGATTTGCTTCCTTGTCCATTGTTCACTAAATAGCACTGTTTTCTCCCTGGATTTAGTTTTAAAACTTAGTTTTCTTTCTCCTTTGCCATTTTTTTATTCTTCCCCTTCATTTATTTTCCTTTACTCATAATTAAAGACAACAATATTATTTTGGTTACTTTCTTCAAATTACAAAGCCATACGAATGACAATCTAAATATGATATTTGGTATGTTATTGTCAGAATGCTTCATGGAAATGAATAGTTGAAATTAATTTTTGTAGCTATTGAAATGATGAAATGTTTTGAATTTGTATTTCAGTGATGGTTGCACAATTCAGTGAGAATGCACTGAATTAATTGTACACTTAAACATGAGAACTTTTTGGTATGTAATCATATCTCAGTGAAGCTGCTGAAAAAATTAAATTATCTTTTAATGATTATTACTGTAATAACAAAATTATCAAACTTTCTGCAAAAAATTGTCTGTGAGGGTGAGCTTAAACTCACAAGAACTGAAAAGGACTCACTAACCTGTTCAGTTCAAGTTTCAAGGCCATTTTCTAGAATACAAGTCTCTCAGGCATTGGAATACAGTGGTGTGTTATTGTTGATGGCAAGCTATTTGTTACAAATAATAGTTAAAGTATCAGAGTTTTGAAATGATTTATTTCTTACACAATTTAGAGCAGCTAATTCTAACATAACATTCCTCTCACTCATTTGCATTTTAAAATTTTTGGTGGAGCAGTCTTACAAGTAAGGCATTTGGAATTGCTTATAATCTTGGTCAGATCCATGGGAAAGGTAGATTTTTAATTTTTTTAAATCCTGATCTGAAGATATGTTTTATTAATTTAAGAGAGAGAGAGAGAGAGAGAGAGAGAGAGAGAGAGAGAGAGAGAGATTGCTGTATGAGAGTAACATCAATCAACTGCCTTTGTGCATGCCCCCACTGGAGATCAAACTAAAACCTAGGCATGTGTCCTGACCTCGTGCCCAGGCAACCTTTCGGTGCACGGGATGGTGCTCCTACTAACTGAATCACAGTGGGCCAAAAGAGTGATTTCATTGAAGGCTTCTGATTTCTCTGTTTTCTAAAATCCAAATACATAAACAATCCTTGTCTACTATAAGATCAGTATGAAATGTTTAAAACCTTAACATCACTTTGTCAAAATATACTGACTCTAATATAGAACTAGATACATGTTTGCTTTTTACAGAAAATAAATGAGTAACAGATTTAGGGGTCCTTTCTCCCAGCTCAACGTGACCTGATTTGTAACACTAAACTGCAAGTGTCAGGATATTTCACATTCATTGGCTCTACAGGGTGTGTCCCCCTGAGGTGGGAAATTCGGTCTATCACACTCCAGAGAAGCACAGGCAGCATTATTATTATTAATTTTTTGCCCAAATGTGTTCATCTTCCAATATTTAATTTGACTGTGACATAAAGACTCAAATGCAGTTGGAAGGCTGGGGAGGGTTGGGGGGGGGAATTAAGGGAGCAACCAAATGCATATGAGCATAATCAATGGACACAAGATATGGGGGTGGGGGAGGAGGGGAGATGGGCAAGGGAAAAAAATGGAGACCTACCTATCACTTGTTGTAATACTTTAAGAAAAAAAAAAAAAAAAAAAAGACTCAAATGTAAAACGGATTCTAACAACTGCCAAGGGAACAGTCCTGCTTAATTTGTATAGAAGGATATATAATAGGTTTTAACATTGTTTACTTAGGTAAGGGAGCAGGGAGACAGGAAAGGAAGTTTTATGCATGATGGGGTACAAGAAAGAAAAACATAATTAAACGCACAATTTAGAGAAGTAAAAATCTACTAGTAAAGAATCTAAAAAAAAAGAAAGCCATTTCCACAGAAATGGGATGGGATAAGTTAACAGGCATGACATGATAGACAATCCAGAAATTTCCTGCAACTATTCTCAGCGTAGCTAGAGAAATGAAGACTAGACTTAGAATCCCATATGTATTCATCATGGTTAGTTCTGTTTAATTATATCAAGTAAATGATATTCTTATGGGAAAAAAAGTGGCTTTTAATGAATCATGGACCAAACCCAAGGTTAGTTGTTTTAAGAAGTCTTGAGTAATATTTAGTTGCATCAATATATATTTTAAAATAACATCTTGTACTTAACCTCTTCTGAATTTAATCCTACTGGCTTCTTGCCCAGATTGTCTCCAGAAGCAGAGGAAAGAGTTGAGGTTCTCAGTATCATCTGTTCAGGATGATTTCGTGTCATAGAAAAATGAGCAGAGTTTCAAGATCTCTGATACTGACTTTTTTGAGACCTACACAGTAGAATATATTCCTTAACGCTCAAAAAAATGCAGATATATATCTTATCTTGGGAAGCAGAATGCATACTGGGGTTAAAATTGTTGAGGTGATCAGAAAAGCTGTTTGACATGAGGTAAAATCACTTCTCTGGACTTTTGGAAAAAGTTGATTCCAACTCTCATGGATGACTTTGAGGAGTTCAGGGCTTTAGGAAAGAAGTAACTGCAGATATGGTGGAAATAGCAAGAGAACTAGAATTGGAAGCAAAGTCTGAAGGTGTGCCTGAATTGCTGTAATCTCATGGTAAAACTTTAATGAATGAGGAGTTGCTTCTTATGTATGAGTGGAGAAAGTGGTTTCTTGAGATGGAACTAACTCTGGTGAAGACGCTAAAAAGATTATTGAAATGATAACACAGGATTTAGAATATTACACAAATTTAGTTGAAAAAGTAGTGGCAGGGTTTGAAAGGATTAACTCCAAGTTTGAAAGAAGACTTATTGTGAGTAAAATGCTATCAAGAGCATCATGTGTCAGAAAAATCATTCCTAAAAGGAAGAGTCAATCAATATAATAAAATTCACTGTTGTCTTCTTTTAAGAAATTGTCACAACCACCCAGCCTTCAACCACCTTGATCAGTCAGCAGCAATCAATATTGACTCATCTTAGATAATTACTCACTCAATGGTTTTAGATTTGTGATGGTGCTTTTATTTTACATACTACAGGCCCAGTGCACAAAAATGTGTGCACTTGTGGGGGGGGGGGGCGGTCCCTTAGCTCGGCCTGTGCCCTCTCGCAGTCTGGGACCCCTCGAGGGATGTCCACCTGCTGGCTTAGGCCTGCTCCTCGGGGGATTGGGCCTAAGTTGGCAGTCAGACATCTCTCTGGCAGCCCAGGAGCCCTCGAGGAATGTCCACTTGCTAGCAGGGAGCAGGCCTAAGCTGAAGTCAGACATCCTTAGTGCTGCTGAGGAGGCAGAAGAGGCTCCCACAACCACCGCTGTACTGGCAGCCATCACCCTGGCTTGTGGCTGAGCAGAGCTTCCCCTGTGGGAGTGCACTGACAACCAGAAGGCAGCTCCTGCATTGAGCGTCTGCCCTCTGGTGGTCAATGTGTGTCATAGTGACCAGTCATTCCTAGTCATTCTGCTGTTAGAGTCAATGTGCATATTACCCTTTTATTATATAGGACAGAGGCCTGGTGCATGGGGGGGGAGCTGGCTGGTTTGCCCTGAAGGGTGTCCTGGGTCAGGGTGGGATTCTTGCTGGGGTGCCTGGCCAGTCTCGGTGTGTGGCTGATGGCTGTTTGCATGCTGGCCACAGTCCCTTCAGGGTGGGGGTCCCTGCTGGGTGCCTGGCCAGGCTGTGTGAGGGGTTGATGGCTGTTTACAGGCTGGCCATGGCCCCTAGCAACCCAAGCTGCCAGCAAGGCTGGCTGGAAGCAGGTATCTGGAGTTTGTTTATCTTCTATAATTGAAACTTTGTTGCTTTAAGCGGAGGCCACAGCCCACCAGGACAGGCAGGAAGCCTCTTGCTTGCTCCAGCTCAATGTTTGTTTGCAGGCATCTTGGTTGTTTTAATTTGCATAAAGTCGCTCTGATTAGCTGGTTGGCGTGGCTTGGGTGTAACAAAGTGACACCAATTTGCTTGTTTCTCTTTTATTATGAACACACGCTAAATTTGGACTTAAAGAATACTTTGAAAAACTTAATAATGGTAAGTTGTTTTTGTTATTTTTAAACTCAAAAGAAATAGATTCTCCAACTTGGAGTAATATCTTTTAATGAATTGGATTGGATATCTTTAGGTTTCTTTAAAAAAGTAGATATCGATTCTGGTTCTCATGTTTTATTTTAGGGATGTCAACCATAGCCATCTCAGGAGCTAAAGTGGTATAAGAGTAAGGTAAATAACAAATATCTGAGAAAATAACTTGGGAGTGCATCCTGGAGGACAAATTGATAGTGGGCATGGTAAAATTTACTGGAAAATATAGTATCCTAAATGACTGATTGCAGCTGATCATCCTATGTATTATATAACTCAATCACCACTCCCTTATCAGTAAAACATTTGTTAGCCAGAAATGATATAATGTATTTTATCACCATTATTAGTAAAACATTCTGACCAAATTCAGCAACGGTTTTAGTATGTGGTCTTGAAAATTTTGTGGGCAAAAACTTATACTTTATATGCACTACTTAAATACACTTGCCTAGTTTCTATTAAAATAAACACTGAATAGCCAGATAATTATGACCACCTGACGTTTGTAGGCAAATTAGCTATAATTTCATGCTGAAGTTGCTAGAGGGCCAGACCATTATAAATGGGGAAGCATGTCTGTGTAGTCAGTTAATCGTATCATGAGCACAAACAAAGGGAAGAAAATGGAAATATGATGTGTTATGGTGGGAGGAGTCTTGCTAAGGCTTCTCTGTTTCTAAGCTGAGATATACCCACTTATTAAATCTTCATCCTATTGTCCAAACATCATCTCACACTTTTACTATAATTCAGTGGATATAGACACTTTCTTAATGGACCTAAGACATCTAGAATATCCAAGGATTTCAAAGGAATGATGATTATATCATGATAACACAGCTGCCCAAGTTCCTTGACCCTGTAAAAACATTTTCTTTTTCAGAGAAGAAAAGAACAGGCGGGGAAAAAAGAAACACGCCATCTCTGCAACCTTTAGGAGAGGACAACCTAGAAGACGTGAGACTGTTTAATCCTATCTAGTAAAAGAATAATATGAAAATTAGGCATCACTCCATCACAAAGATGGCCGCTCCCACAGCCCCAAGATGGCTGCCTCCGTAGCCTCAAGATGACGGCATCCAGTCTGGCTCAGTCCTGCCACTGAGGTGGTCAAACCTGTTAGCCAGGCAGGTGGCAGGGAAGACAGGGGCCCAACAGGTGGAACAGGCAATCAGAGGGTGCTGGGAGTCCCCGGCCCAGGCCAGAGGCCTTTGCCAGAGTCCTCAGGCCTGGGCAGGGGCAGAGATGATGATTGGAGGGAGAAGAGGCAGAGCTGGTGATCAGAGGGGTATGAGGGTGCCTTACCCAGGCATAAGGCCTGGGCCAGAGGCCTCAGGCCTGGGCAGGGGCAAGGCCAGAGATTGCAGGGGCCTGGGCACTGGTGGAGCCAGCCAAATAGGGGACTGGGGGTCCCCTGCCCAGGCCTGTGGCCTTAGCCAGAGGTTGCAGTGGAGCAGAAATGGAGCTGGCAATCTCAGGGCCTGGGCAGGGGTGGAGTCGGCAATGCAGAGGTTTGGGCATGGGTGGAGCTGGCAATGAAGTGGTCTGGGGGTCCTCTACCCAGGCCTGTAGCCTTGGCCAGAGGTGGTAGTAGGGCAAGGGCAGAGCCCGCGATGGCAGGGGGCAGGATCAGAGCTGTTTATCACAGAGGCCTGGGCTCTGTGAAGCCGGTGATCAGAGGGGCTTGGGGGTCTTCTTCCCAGGCCTGCATCTCTCAGCCAGAGCTTACAGACCTGGGCAGGGGTGAAGCTGGGATTGGAGGGGCAGGGGTGAAACTGGTGATTGGAGTGAACTACAGAGGAAGCACCTTTTCTTACTGCTCATTGACTAAGCTCCCTGTATGCCATTGGTAATATTCTTAGTAACTTAGTAAGAATCTCTAAAGGCGATCTAGGGTTTTTCTACCACACTCCTGGAGAAAAAAAATGAAGGTCCACTGCTGGAGGGCTAAGAAATGTCATATCCTACTCTAGTCAGTTTGGTTCAGTGCATAATGCCTCAGCCTGCCGACCGCAGGGTCTGGATTCAATTCTGACCAAGGGCATGCACCTAGGTTGCAGGATCCTCCCTGACAGGGGCCCAGGTCAGGGCATATGCAGGAGGCAACCCATCAAAATGTTCCTCTCACTTTGTTGTTTCTCTCTGTTTTTCCCTTCTCTTCCACATTCTCTAAAAATCAATGGAAACATATCCTGAGGTAAGGAAAAGAAGAAAGAAAGAAAGAAAGAAAGAAAGAAAGAAAGAAAGAAAGAAAGAAAGAAAGAAAGAAAGAAAGAAAGAAAGAAGGAAAAAAAGAAAGCGAGGAAGAAAGAAAGACAGGTCGTATCCTATGAAAGACACATCTTGAAAATGCCTAAAGAAAGTTGTCATTTTTTCATGGTGTAGGGACTGGAGTCTGTGTTGATGAAAATACCTTGGTGGCTGCAGTGACTGGCAGTAGCTGCAGCAGTGGGGTGATGGGGCTGGTGGCTTACCCTGTTTAGCCTGATCACCTCACACAAAGGGAGGCCAGACTGCAGCTTAGGCCTGCTCCTCAAGGGGAGCAGGGAGTGGGCCTAAGCTGTCAGTAGGACATCCCCTGAGGCCTCCCAATATGTGAGAGGGGGCAGGCTGGGCTGAGGACCCCCCCCCAAGTGCATGAATTTCATGCACTGGGCCCTTAGTCTAATCTAATAAAAGAGTAATATGCAAATTAACTCCCATTCTGTTACATCTAAGCCACGCCCACCAGCCAAGCCACACCCACTAGCTAATCAGAGTGGCGATACGCAAATTAACCCAGCCAAGATGGTGGCCAGTAGCCACGGTGCTAGAGCAAACAGGAGGCCAGCAATGGAGGAAACTGCCTGCCTAGGCCAGCTGTGGCCTCCACTCAAGGCAACAAAGTTTCAATTATAGAAGCCATGGAGCTGAAGCAAACAGGAGACTTCATTGCCTGCCGAGGCAGGCTGTGGCCTTCACTCAAGGCAACAAAGTTTCAATTATAGAAGATAAATGAACACCAGAAACCTGCTTCCAGTCAGGCTTGCTGGGACCTTGGGTCAATGGGAGCTGTGGACAGCCTGCAAACAGCCCTCAGCCCCTCACCCAGGCTGGCCAGGCACCCTAGTAGGGACCTGAATCCTGAGGGGGCTGTGTCCAGCCTGAAAATGGCCCTCAGCCCCTCACCCACACTGGCCACACCCCCATGGGGTGAGATCCTTACTGGGGGGCTTAGCCAGCCTGCAAACAGCCATCAGCCCCTCACCCAGGCTGGCCAGGCATTCCAGCAGGTGGACATCCCCCGAGGGGTCCCAGATTGTGAGAGGGCACAGGCCAGGCTGAGGGACCCCCCCGAGTGCACAAATTTTTGTGCACTGGGCCCCTAGTTTATACATAAAATTAATCGAACTGTCCAAGAGAGCTCTTCGCAACCAAAGATATCTCAGAATTACTTGGAAATTTACCTAAAACTACTTGAAAATGATCTAAAAAATATTTATTCGTTTTCATTTCACTTCTCTTACCCTATTTGAATACCCTGCTCCCCCAGAGCATAGTGAGGAATTGTGAAATAGTGGAATTTAGGATATTTTTAAAAATTGCATTTTTTAATGCTGCCTGTAATATTTCAGCAGAGAAAGAAATTTTAAGTTTTAATTCATTCCTTGCAATGTTAAACTCATGCAGATGTACTGGATTAGAAGTAAGATTGTCAGAAAAAAAAAACATGCCCATTTTTTAACACCCTAAGCCATTTGAATATGCTCTTCCCTGCCCACCGAAAATTCTGCTCTTTATTCATGTTGCCAGAAGGAATTATTTCCCAGTCACAGATCTTCAAATTGATGAATAAGGATTCCATAAGTTATTTTCAAAATTTCATCAATTTGGTATGCTAACTCTAAACCAGTATGTAAATTACTTCATAGATTTTGATTTATTTTAATGAATTCTTTATATCCATTGCATGAATATAAAATAATTAATATTATTTTCTTTCTTTTTAAAATATATTTTATTGATTTTTTACAGAGAGAAAGGGAGAGGGATAGAGAGTCAGAACATCGATGAGAGAGAAACATCGATCAGCTGCCTCTTGCACGCCCCCTACCGGGGATGTGCCTGCAACCAAGGTACATGCCCTTGACTGGAATTGAACCTGGAACCCTTCAGTCCACAGGCTGATGCTCTGTCCACTGAGCCAAACAGGTCAGGGCTGATATTATTTTCTTTATGTTACTGGTAATTATTAATTACTGTTTATTGGTGGAAACTTAGGCTGTTACCTGTTTTCACTCTTTTATATTTATACCAGGGGCTGGTGCACAAAAATTTGTGAAATCAGGGGGTCCTTCAGCCCGGCCTGTGCCCTCTCACAGTCTTGGACCTCTCCGGGGATGTCTACCTGCTGGCATGCCTGGCCAGCCTGGGTGAGAGGCTAATGGCTGTTTGCAAGCTTGCCAAGTGCCCCAGTGAGGACTCTCACCCCATGGGGGTTTGGCCAGCCTGGGTGAGGGGCTGAGGGCCATTTTCAGGATGGCCACAGTCCCTTCAGGGTTCGGGTATCTACTGGGTGCCTGGCTGAAAGCAGGTATCTGGGATTTATTTAACTTCTATAATTGAAACTTTGTTGCCTTGGTCCCCCACTAGAAGCCTGGGTTGCAAGGTCCCAGCTGGGCAAGTATCTGGGGTTTATCTTCTATAATTGAAACTTTGTAGCCTTGAGTAGAGCTTAGGGCCCACAGGGCCCTGGCTTCCTCCATTGCCCAGGGCAACTCCAGTTCTGTGGCTGCCACCATCTTAGTTGAGTTATTTTTCATATTTGCTCCTGATTCATTGGTGGGCATGGCTTGTGGGTGTAACAGAGTGAGGGTCAATTTGCATATTACTCTTTTATTAGATTTAAATGCACATTATTGTATATATATATTTAATTTACTTTTTAAAATTATTTTCAATTATAGTTGACATAAAATATTATATTAGTTTCAAGTATACAACATAATGATTAGACATTTCCATACCTTATGACGTGATCACCACTCTAAGTCTAGTACCCACTTAGCACCATATATAGTTATTACAATATAATTGACTATATTCCCTATTCTGTACTTTATGTCTCCATGACTACTTCTATAACTGCTAGTTTACTAGTATACTTTATAATCCTCTGCACATATATTTAATTTTTAAAATAATTTTAATTTTGGTTGAATTTCCTAAAGTTTAGGATATTTAAAATAAACATAACTACATTTAACATAATCAACACACTATTCATGCTTTGATTTATCTTCCTTTTAAAATCACATCAGTATCATATTTTTCTTTGTCATGAAAAAACAAAAGAAACAATTTGTAAACTCATAGATGCACACACCAAAAACATCAAATTATATAATGATTTTGAGACTGTACTGTTTGACTAGATTAGGCTACAACTTGTTTTTTATGTGAAAGTGTATAAAAAGAAATTTTAATTAACTGAAAAGAAAACTAGATAAATATTATTTCCTTCTTAAGTTTCAACAAGAACTTACCTGAAAATAATATCATAAGTATATAAAAAGTAGATAAATAATGTCTTTACTTTCTTAAAGAAAACTTCAGGGTTCATTGCATATTTAATAAGTAGTAATGACACTGTAACAGGAGTAAAAATACAGAACCCTAAAAAAAATTTAGAACAACAGGATATTTTTTTACTGATTTCATTTCATGTTCACATATCACTTTTTGAAAAATTGAACATGAGAAAACAAAAACACTTCCTTTTTTAAAGATATGCTGTCATAATGCCAGGCCGTCACTTTATTTTTTTTTACATTTCATAAAAAATGTGGTCAAGCAGCCAAGAATCTTATTTAAACAATATCAAGCATATTATCTTAAAATATCTAAGAGTGTTAATGAAGTTTCCAGAAAAGTAACTAGAAGTTTGCTAGACACAACCCAGAATTTTAAGCTTCTGATGTTTTTCACATGCTCTAAGACACAGTAAAACTTCTAAAACTAGAGTCAGAAACAGGACTTACCTGTACATTTTAATGCTAAATAATGAAGAGGTCCTTTTTTCCTGCTGCTCTGAGGTTTTCACTCAAATGAATGACTGTCATGTATTATGTGTGATCCATGAAGAAGCTGAGGTTAAAGAAGGAAATCCCATGTGATTAATACCTAACTTGTTAGACAAGTCTGAAGGAATCAACTTGAAGCAATAGTATGACTGTGGAACAAAATCAGAAGTAGACAGGGAATTTCACAAACCAGGAAGAATTTCATTTCTTCTGGTTAAATTGTGATTCAACACCATAAGAGGTGACAGGTATTTTGTGGAAGCTACAGCTACTCCACACACTGTAGAGTATTTACTTTTTTCATTTAAAGAAGATGTGACACCCTTGCTTGTGTTATATTGTCACATAGCACAGTCTTTAGCACAGTATGCCAAGGACTATCAGAAAATACTTTCCATATGTCAATGAATTCTCCTGTTTGAGAGAAAATACTGTTTTCTCATTAGCATGTGAAATAGAGATTCAGAGAAGTAATTAAGTGTACAAAGTTGTATAATAATCAAGTAGAATAGTTTAAACTAAAATTCACTTTGTATTTTTCTAAGTTATGTCTTTTGAAAAAGTATTCTAACTGATTACTTTTAGTAGATGAATGGGCAATGGAGCATAGTATGCGTATGTGTGGAGTTAGAGTAAGGATGGAGTGTTGGGAGATATTTCATGCCTGATATCAATTTCATGCCTGATATTCTGATTTTTTAAAGTAAAACAATGAAAGACTATTTTTAAAATTTTTGAACAAAGTTAACTAAACAAACCATATTCATTTCACATGTTAACCTTTAAGTTCTTTTCACATGTTCAGGTATTTTTCACACAGTTATATAAAAATATATAACTTTGTATTATGTTTTTCATATTTAATGTTATTTCATAAGCATATCCTTGTATTACTAATTTTTATTTCTAGTAGCTATATAATTACCAGTAATATATATATATATATATATATATATATATATATATATATATTTAGCTTTTTAAAGCTTTTGATTGATTCCAATAGCTATATAAAAATATATTATATAACTTTTTATTTTGATATAATTTCAAACTTACAGAAAACTTTCAAATATAGATTCATCAAGTATTAACTATTTTAATGGCTGCATTTTAAAGGATGAGTTATATTACACTGACTAGATTCATCATAAAATACTGAAACTATCTATTTTATTTTTGATGATTCTTTCAATGACCACCTTCACAAACATAGTTTATTTCCACCCTAATGCTCAATTTTTCTTTGAAATAAATAAAAAGGAAAATAATTTGTTCAGCCAATTAGTTAAATATTTTAACGGCTTTTAAAACTTTATTTTTGTTTTAATAATTTTTTCAAGGATGTGAAGTATTGTCCTCTGGTTTTTGTTGATAGCACTTTCCCCTGAGTACGCATGCTCTTTCTCCTCCATCTTTGTGTTTCCTGGAGTAGTCAACAAAGGCCTTTTTAAGGAGTATGTGTTTAGTCAAAACATATTGTTTGGATGTCCAGTAACTGAATGTATTCATGCAGATCCGGCGCCCCATCACTATTCACAACAGAACTTGGGATGAGTCAGGGGAGTGGCATGGGGAAAACTGTATTCAGTCTGAAAGTGACTTCCTGCTTGCCTGGAATGAGCTCCATACAAAGAGATCTGGGCCATGAAATTATGGTTTGTGAGGCAAAGGATTTGCTTTTAACAGGGAGTTCAAAAGATGCTGACCCTTTAAAAACTTTTTTTTTTTAATTTTCAATTACAGTTGGCATATAATACTATATTAGTTTCAGGTGTACAGCATAGTGATTAGATATTATGTAAATATGAAGTGATTACCCTGAGAAGTCTACTACTCATTTGATATCACATATAGTTATTATAATATTATTGACTATATTTCCTATGCCGTACTTTACATCCCTGTGACTACTTCTATGACTGCTAATTTCTACTTCTTAATTCCTTTACCTCCCAACCCATCCCTCAACCCTCCCATCTGACAACCATCAATTTGTTCTCTGAATCTGAGTTTGTTTCTTTTTTGTTTGTTCATTTATTTTGTTTTTTAGATTCCATGAAGTGAAATCTCATGGTGTTTGCCTTTCTCTCTCTGACTTACTTAACTTAGCATAATACCCTCTTCATCCAGGCTGTTGAAAATGGCAAGACTTCATTCTTTTTTTATATGATTGAGTAATAATTCATTATACATTCGTCTATCTGTGGGCTCTTAGGTTGCTTCCATATCTTGGCTATTGTAAATAACGCTGCAATGAACATAGGGGTGTATATATCTTTTGAACTTATGTTTTGATTTTCTTCAGATATATACCCAGAAATGGAATTTATGGATCATATGGTAGTTCTATTTTTAATTTATGGAGAAACCTCCATACTATTTTCCACAGTAGCTGCACCAATTTACAATACCATCAACAGTGTTTGAGGGTTCCATTTCACATTCTCACCAATGTAAAAAGAGATTGCCTCTTAATCTTAAGATCCTCTGAAAGTGGCAGATTAGGTCTTGACCTTTTCTGTTTGTGAGAGGCAGCATTAGAAGAATAAGGAGTGACATACAAAAATATCATAATCCTCTTTTTTGTCATAAGCTTGATTTTATTCCTCCAATTGTACATTCACAAAACCAAGGCAGCCTGACTTAGGAGGACCAACAAGAAAAGATTTTGGGGAAATAAAAGAGAAAATTTATTTTGATGAAGGATAAAACGGCAGTAAATGAACTATTGAAATTGATTCTGTCACCTGCCTAGGCTGAGGGGGAGAGATCATAGTAAAGAGGATATCTCCACACATGCAAACAATCAGTTCATAAATTTAACTTTGAAAGAAATATGACTTACTCAGTGGAGTCCGTCATAACAATACAAGCAGAAAAACAACAACCAAAATGCACATGATCTAAGAGGGTGTGGGCCAGTAGTTTCTTTGAATTTGGAGTTTGATTACTAAGTTCAAAGCAGTCTAGTCATATAGCTTTGGCTAGCAATGAATTTGTCATTACCTTTCTCACATTTATTATGAAGATAGAAAAACAAGGATAATAGACATGTTCACCATCCTATATAATAAAAGCTTCATATGCAAATTGTCCCCTTGACCAGGAGTTTGACCAATAGCTATGATGTATGCTGGCCACCAGGGGGCAGTGAAGAACATGGCAGGTGCCAGCAACATGCTGCCACCTCTCACTGGCTATCTAGGGGCGAGGGGAGATGGTGGGGATGGAAGTGCAATGATAATGTGGGGTTTGCACCGAGCTCACTCTCACTCCCCTTGCTATCCTCCTCTGGGATGCCCATGAGGAGCCCCCCTGAAGCCATGCAGCCTTTCTGCCGGGACTGCAGGGACTGATCAGGCTTCCCGTGAGTTTGTGCAGGAGCCAGTCTGTGAGGCTGGGCAGGAGAGAGAGCGCTGCCTGCCTGTCTTCCATGTGGTGCCACTAGGCAGCCCAGAAGCACACGATGCACCCCAGCCCATGGTGTCTGGCTGTGCTCACCACATCTCTGTGTGGGGACTTGGGTGCCATGTCTCAAGGAGAGGGGGGTGCACGGGGATCTGGGGGCCCAGATGCTTTCCAGGGCATAGAGGTCAACTGGAACCTGCCCCTCCATGCCAGATGCTCACGCTTCAATTGCCGGCCAGGCCTAGAGACTGCACTCATGCATGAATTTCATCACCGGGCCTCTAGTTTAATATAAAATTGTATTTGTAGCCCTAGCCAGTTTGATTCAATGGATAGAGTGTCGGCCTATGGGCTGAGGATCCCAGGTTAGATTCCAGTCAAGGGCACATGCCTGGATTGTGATCCCTAGTAGGAGCATGCAGGAGGCAGTCGATCAATGATTATCTCTCATCTCATTGATATTTCTATCTCTCTCTCCCTCTCTGTTCCTTTCTGAAATCAATAAAAATAATTAAAATTTTTTTTATTTGTATACAAGTTTTATAATTATTATAAACTAGGGACCTGGTGCACAAAATTTGTGCACTGGAGGAGGGGGGTCCTCAGCCCAGCCTGCCCCCTCTCACACATTGGGAGACCTCAGAGGGTGACCTACTGACGGCTTAGGCCCGCTCCGTGCTCCACTTGGGGAGCGGGCCTAAGCCGCAGTCTGGCCTCCTTTTGTGGGAGGCGACAAGGCTAATTAGGGGAAGCCACCAGCCCCATCACTCTGCTGCTGCAGCCACTGCCAGTCACCACAGCCATCAAGGTGTTTTCATCAACAGAGACTCCAGTCCCTTCACCATGAAAAAATGACAACTTTCTTTAGGCATTTTCAAGATGTGTCTTTCATAGGATATGACATTTCTTTCTTTTTTATCCTCACCTGAGGATATGTTTCCATTGATTTTTAGAGAATGTGGAAGAGAAGGGAGAAACATCAAAGTGAGAGGAACACTTTGATTGGTTGCCTCCTGCATATGCCCTAACCTGGGCCCTGGCTAGGGAGGAGCCTGCAACCTAGGTACATGCCCTTGGTCAGAACTGAACCCACACCCTGCAGTCAGCAGGCTGAGGCATTATGCACTGAGCCAAACTGGCTAGGGCAGGTTATGACATTTCTTAGCCCTCCAGCAGTGGAACTTCATTTTTTTCTCCAGGAGTGTGGTGGAAAAACCCTAGATCGCCTTTTTGGATTCTTATTACCCAAGTTACTAAGAATATTACCAGTGGCATACAGGAAGCTTAGCCAATGAGCAGTAAGAAAAGGTGTTTCCTCTGTAGTTCACTCTGATCACTGGCTCCACCCATGCCCAGGCCTACAGCCTCTGGCCTAGAATGCAGGCCTGGGCAGGGGACCCCCAAGCCCCTCTGATCACCAGCTTCACATAGCCTAGACCTCTGTAATCACCGGCTGTGATCCTGCCCCCTGCCATTGCCAGCTCTGCCCTAGCCCCACTGGCAGCCTCTGGCCAAGGCTACAGACCTGGGCAGGGGACCCCCAGGCGCCTGCTTTGCCAGCTCCACCAGTGCCCAGGTCCCTGAGATCTCTGGCCTTGCCTCTGCCCAGGCCTGAGGCCTCTGGCCCAGGCCTTATGCCTAGGTAGGGCACCCTCTTACCCCTCTGATCACCGGCTCTGTCCCTGTCCTCTCCAATCACTGGCTCTGTCCCTGTCCCCTCTGATCACCATCTCCACCCTTGCCCAGGCCTGAGGCCTCTGGCCTGGGCAGGGGATGCTCAGCCCCATCTGATTGCCTGTTCCACCCCTAGGCCCCCCCGCCTCTGCCACCACCTGCCTGGCTAACAGGCTTGACCACTTCAATGGTGGGGCTGAGCCAGATTGGGCACCGTCATCTTGTTGCTATGGGGGTGATCATCTTGTGGCTATGGGGGAAGCCATCTTTGCCATGGAGTGATGCCTAATTTGCATATTACTCTTTTATTACATAAGATGTACATTAAAAAATTTTTATTGTTGGGTTATTACAGATGTCCTTCTTTTTCTTCCCCTATTGCCCTTTCCACCTAGTTCCTAACCCATCCCAGGCCTTTGCCACTTTATTGTCTGTGTCCATAGGTAACACATACATGCATATAAGACCTTTGTTTAATCTTTTCATGCCTTCCCCACACCCCTTCCTTCTGAGAATTGTGTCTGTTCCATTTCCATACCTCTGATTTTATTTTATTCACCAATTTATTCTGGTCATTAGATTTCTTATTTGTTTATTTTGATTTTTAGATTAAACTGTTGATAGGTATGTATTTGTTGTCATTTTGTTGTTCATATTTTTGATCTTTTTATTTTTCTTCTTTTTCAGTTCATATAATACTGGCTCTTCAACATTTCATATAATACTGGTTTGGTGGTGATCAACTCCTTTAGCTTTTTCTTGTCTGTGACCTTCAATTCTGATCTTCAATTCTAAATGATAGCTTAATCTTGGTGGTAGGTCCCTGCTACTTATCATTTTGAATATGTCTTGCCACTCCCTTCTGGCCTGCATAGTTTCTGTTGAGAAATCAGCTGACAGTTATATGGACATTCCTTTGTAGGTAACTGACTGTTTTTCTCTTGCTGCTTTTAAGATTCTTTCTTTGTCTTTAGCCCTTGCCATTTTAATTATGATGTGTCTTGGTGTGTTTTTTTGGGGGTTCCTTTTGTTTGGGACTCTCTGTACTTCCTGGACTTATAAGTCTATTTCTTTTACCAGGTAAGGGAAGTTTTCTGACATTATTTCTTCAATTAGGTTTTTAATATCTTGCTCTCTCTCTTCTTCTAGCACTCCCATAATGTGAATGTTGGTATGCTTGAAGTTGTCCCAGAGGCTCCTTACATGATCTTCATATTTTTGGATTCTTATTTCTTTTTGCTTGTCTGGTTGGATGTTTTTTGCTTCCTCATATTTCAAATTGTTGATTTGACTCTCAGAATCATATACTCTACTCTTAAATCTCTGTATATTATTCTTTATTTCAGTCAGTGTATGCTTAATTTCTGACTGTACCTTTTCTGTTTGTTTTGGCATTCTCACTAAGATCCTTGAAAGTATCACCAAGTCACTTGAAGGTTTCTAAAAGATCCTTGAGTAACCTTACAACGGTGGTTTTGAACTCTATATCCAATATTTTGCTTTCTTCCATTTTTTTTCATTTGTGACATGTTTCTTTATCTCCACATTTTGGTTTTGCTTTACTTGTAATATACAGAACATGTCCTACTAGCTCTGTAGTTATAGAGACCTTTCATGGAACTTGGGTTTTTCCCAGAATTGTCAAAGTAAATTTATTGATTTTGTTTTGTTGGATTTATTGTTGTTATTTTGAAAAGGTTACTTCCCCAATTTATTTTTCTGGGTGTTTACTGCTAAATGAAAAAAAAACTACTTATTTCTTCCCAGCTTTAATTATATATACTTGATATGTAACATTGTGTAAGTTTAATGTGTATAATGTGATGATTTGCTACACATATATAATATGTTTACCACAACAAGGTTATTTAAGACATCTTTCACTTCACATAATTACAATTTTATTGTGGTTATTGTTATAAGATCATTAAAGCTCTACTCTCTATCACTCTTCAAGTACACAGGACAGTGTCATTCACTATAGTCAGCATGCTTTACATTACATCCTGGTACTTATAACTAAAAGTTTGTACCCTTTAGCCAACATCTTCTCATTTCCCCTACCTTCCAGCCCCTGGCAACCTAATAGACAGCCTTGAGACTACTTACTAGTACAGTTAATACGGTATTGTAAAGGTAACTGTGTGAGGTGGTAGGTATGTTAATTAGCTAATTTGGCAATCATTTCACAATATATGTATCATCATATCATCATGCTGTCCACTTTAAATATATATAACTTTCTTTGTTAATTATATCACAATAAAACTGGAAAATGTTAATAACATCTAAAACACTTTCAAAGAAACATCTAGAAATATTTAATTACTTATCTGGGCCCAATGGCCCAGTCAAGATAACACACAAAACTAACCATCACGAAGTTCAAATAACAGATCCATTGTCATTCAGTGGTAGGTTATGGAGCCGCGATTCAAATAAATTCTGTTTAACTTCATATTGTTTACCCCTATGTCATACTATCTGTCATCTAGCAAATTTGTGATTTGGTAGTGTAACATTTTATAAATATTTTAAAAGATTATTTGAACCTATATTCAATAATTCAATTGGTCCAACTAGTCATCAATGGACAGGTATTGTATTAGTGCTTTACTCTTTTACCAAACTCTGAAATATGTGACTATAGCCAGGTACTTGAACTGGGTTTGAGGTCATTTGGGACCATGAAGATGTATCATAACACCCTTCTGATACAAGGTAATAGTCCTCACAGTTAAGAGCATGTACTTGCATTGTCTTATTTTTCAGTAGTACAGGGATGTTTCCACTGATTCATCCTTATTTGTTTCCAGGGCTTTTGGACAGGAACACTTAATCCTGTGATGGTTTTCTGGGATTAGGGATAGTCTGCAGCCATGGATCAGAGAGAAGCTATCAAGGTCACCTTGAAATCCAGTCTGTGGTTTTCTTTTGTTTTTATTATTTGTCCTGTGCTATAATCTGTTGATCTCATTTTTAGAGGCATCTAGATGAAAAGAATATAAGGAATATGGATAACATAGGAGATCATGTAATCAGAGTATGTTGTTAGGTCCTTAAATGGCCCAGTGAAAGGCATGTGAGGGTGCAGCTGTTTTTCAGAGTGTTCGTTATGAAAAGCCAGGGGGTCATGTTTGTGGTTTGTACCAGGAATTGGATTGATTGCCTCTGAAAAAGTGAAGAGCAGAAACTGAGCTGTGGTTTGCTGTGAGCAAGCCTTCTGACCTAGCAGGGGCTTCTCCATGCTCTGTCCTATTCCCTAGTTGTCCAACAGAATCCGGGAAAGCTGCAGAGCTCTGGGTTTTGGAGGCACAGGTAAAGCCTTGTGCTGGACCACCATGGTGTTGTGTATGATGGAGCCAGATTCCATTAGCCCTTTTAGAACACTTTCAGAAAGAGCAACTGATAGGACCACACGGTGCTCTCTCCATCTAGGACACGGTTCCAGCAAGATAATTGATAACAGGTTTACAATTGGGAATCTTCAAGGGTTGATAAAAAAATTTTAAGGTTCTCATTGATTCATTTCATACTTTTCTAAACACACACATACTCCAGGAGACAAACCTTTATGTGGGAAGGAGGTTTGTCTGGAACCCTAGAGATAACTGTAGTTCCTGTACATAGAGACAGGATTAACCCAAACTCCTTCCCTAAATTAACCCTACCTTCCATCATTGAAACTGTATCTCTTCTCCACTCCTATAAAATTCTCCAGGAAAGCATTGTCACAAAGATAAAATGCCTTATTTCTCCAAGACCAAGCATGCTTTTATGATTAAGAAATATTTCTTTGGGGAGGGTCAGCATCATGGAATGATGTGCCAGATATCTCTAGCCTGTACTACCATGGTAATGGCCACTGGCACAGCTGTGTTGTGTTCACTGGAGTAGAGTGTCAAAGCTGCCAGACAACTCCTCCAATCCTGGAAGCCAGGTCACCAGGGAAAGGTAAAAGAAACGTTTCCTAGGAAAGTCTAGCGAACTTGAGAATGTGCATGTCATCTAGCCTCCAGGTTTCCACTAAGGCAGGAGGTCCCATAAAGGGTAGTAGGAGAACTCCTGTGCACTGTAGCACCCAGCTGAATGCCAGAGCCTCCTGAGATGGCTCTGGGAGGCCCAGAGAGTGGTCTGTTCTATGAGGGCAGTGACCATATCACTCCATCAGGGAGGTACTCATCCTAGTGCTTTCTCTATACTCTGATGCTACTCTAGTTGATCACTGCAGCCCATGCAAAATATTCAGCAGATTTTTCAGGGATCCTCAGTGACCCTGCATACTGCATTACATCTAGCATGCCCCAACTCAGAACAGGTATTTTAAGGCTACTAACATTAGCATAATACTATCCTGGAGGTCTCCTAAACCCTCTTGAAGCTATTAGTCCTTGCCTGTACTGGCCCTTTATCACCATCAGTTTCCATGGAATTTTAAGCTGCATAATATTCAGCTATTTATATATGAAAAAAACTTTTAGTTCCTATTCTCTGCCTAAATATATTGATAAGAAAAGATTCAACTTGGTAATAAGGAAATGTCGTATTTTGTATTTTCTGCTAGCAGCATAGTTCAAGGTGCTGCTAAATATTCTACACTGCACAGGGTAGCACTTCACAAGTTATCTAGGCCAAAATGTCAAAACTGCCAAGGTTGAGAAACCCCGTTTCAGCATGACCCAAACTAGTTATTTAAAAGAAATGCAGCCCTGGCCAGTGTTGGTAAGTGGTTAGAGCATCAGCCCACACTGTAGGGTCTCAGGTTTGATTTCTGGTCAAGAGCAGGTACCTGGGTTGCAGGTTCCATCCCTGACCTCTGCCAGGTGCCTGCAGGAGGCAACCAATCAATGTGTCTTTCTCATTGATGTTTCTCTTTTCCTTTCCTCCCTTTCTCCCTTACTCCCTCTGAAAAAGCAATGGGAAAATATCCTCTGGTGAGGAAAAAAAGAAAGAAAGAAAGAAAGAAAGAAAGAAAGAAAGAAAGAAAGAAAGAAAGAAAGAAAGAAAGAAAGAAAGAAAGAAAGAAAGAAAGAAAATCCTTAAGAGCAGTTTAAAGAGCCCTGACCAGTTTGGCTCAGTGTATAGAGCGTCGGCATGTGGACTGAACGGTCCCAGGTTCGATTCCGGTCAAGGGCATGTACCTTGGTTGCAGGCACATCCTCAGTAGGAGGTGTGCAGGAGGCAGCTGGTCGATGTTCCTCTCTCATCGATGTTTCTAACTCTCTATCCCTCTGCCTTCCTCTCTGTAAAAAATCAATAAAATATATTTAAAAAAAAAGAGCAGTTTAAAGAAAGACTCATACTATTGGCCTATCACAGATAAAATGGTATTTATAGAATGCTCTGACCACCAACTTTATTATTGATTTGAAATGACATATCAATATTTGCTTTCGCGTGTCCCAGAATGAAATGCTGCACCAAACAGTTTAGAAATACAAAGTTTATAACTCTAAGATTATTTTGAATCTTAACATCAAAAGCCATAATTATATACCACCAAAATATAGAATAATTTATATTTCTGTATATATTTTTGCCTGTGAACAAGCAACTTTATTTTGAAGCGAGTTCAGAGAATTGGCAGCCAGCTGCCTAAGTGAATTCCATCATTTAAAATTGTTTTCTTAAGAGTTCCCTAATTTAAGACAGATTCAATAATAGCACTTGCTGAAACTTTTATAGATCTGATGTTAAAAAGGATGCTCTGCAAGATAAAGAGCATGTGAAGTTAGTACCTGGGTTCACAGACCTCGCTGGATACAGGCTACTTAGGCCTCACCAAGTCATTTATGCTTCCTGGATTCTGTTTCTTGAACCCTGTCTGCTGGCCTGAATGACTTGTACATATTTTTCTAATGTTTAAACTTTTATGAGTCTAAGTTATGGATCAATTTTTTTTGTGTGTGTATGAGTAAAACTAAATTTTTTCCCCATTATTTTAGGGTTATTTTCATGCCTTCTCAATAGCACATGAGGGGAAATTATTGAAAGGTAATTCAATTTCCCAATGCTTTGGTTTATATTTGGGCTGCATGAATAAATGGCACCTCATCGTAGAGCTGAAGTTCAGCTTATGTTGTCACCCAGAGTAAGTTCCCACAAAGCCTTCATTCAATTGTATCATTGAATACATGAGCCTGACTTTCCCAATGTCTTCACAAGGCACTTTATATTAGGGGGCATGTTTGGTCTTTTAGATGACATTGGTCATGTGTTCTGTGTGGTAGGTTTTCAAAAATTTATGTTTATTTTAAAACATTTTTTTGAAACTAGGTTTAATGGTTGCAGTGGTCAGGCTACTGCTACAAGCATTAGGGGATAATAGGCTGCAGCAGTACAAGGACACTTGATTTCTATCTGGAAAGCTGATGCTCTTTGATTCTTTAATGTATTGGCAAATTTTTAATTTTTTTCTAGGCATTTAACCTTACATTAATAATCTACAAAGTCACCTCTTATTGGTCCAAACACGTAAAAGCATCTATAAAATGTCAAAATGTTGTGCCACTGTTTTGGGACTGTTCATAAAGTTATCACATTCCCCCAAATTTCTTATAACAAAAATATGTTTTTGATTAGTTATATATATACTAAAGGCCTGGTACACAAAAACTTGTGCACTTGGGGGGGGGGCGGGGCGGGTCATTCAGCCCAGCCTATGCCCTCTCACAGTCTGGGATCCGTTGGGGGATGTCCACCTCCTGTCTTAGACCCGCTCCCTGGGGGATCAGGCCTAAGCTGGCAGTCAGACATTACTCTGGCAGCCTAGGAGCCCTTGAGGGATGTCCACTTGCCAGCAGGGAGCAGGCCTAAACTGCAGTTGGACATTCTTAGCACTGCTAAGGAGGCAGAAGAGGTTTCCACTACCACCACTGCTGTACTGGCAGCCGTCAACCTGGTTTGCGGCTGAGCAGAGCTCCCCCTGTGGGAGCGCACTGACCACCAGCGGGCATTTCCTGCATTTAGTGTCTGCCCCCTGGTGGTCAGTGTATGTCATAGTAACCAGTCATTCCCAGTTGTTCTGCTGTTAGGGTCAATTTGCATATTAACCTTTTATTATATTGGACAGAGGCCTGGTGCACAGATGGCGGTTGGCTGGTTTGCCCTGAAGGGTGTCCTGCTGGGGTGCTTTGCCAGCCTGGATGAGGGGCTGATGGCTGTTTGCAGGCTGGTCACAGCTTCTTCAGGGTTGGGGGTTTTCGCTGGGGTGCCTGGTCAGCCTGGGTGAGGGACTGATGGTTGTTTGCAGGTTGGTCAAACCCCCCAGGGGGGACCCTCACTCCATGGGAGTGTGGCTAGCTTGGTTGAGGGGCTGAGGGCTGTTTTCAGGCTCACCACAGCCCCTTCAGGGTGGGGGTCTATACTGGGGTGCCTGGCCAGCCTGGGTGAGGGGCTGAGGGCCGTTATCAGGATGGCCATGGCCACTGGCTGGAAGCAGTTATCTGGGGTTTATTTAACTTCTATAATTGAAACTTTGTTGGCTTGGTCCCACTCAAAGCAGCCAGCTGAAAGCAGGTATCTTGGGTTTATTTACCTTCTGTAATTGAAACTTTGTTGCCTTGAGTGGAGCTCAGGGCCCACAGGGCAGATGGGAATCTTGGCTTCCTCCATCACAGGGGCAATGCAAGCCTCCTGCCTCACTACAGCTCCCTGGCTGCCGCCATCTTTGTGACCGAGTGAGGGTTAATTTACATATTACTCTTTTGCCTGGGCAGAAGACCCCCAAACCCCTCTGATTGCCAGCTTCACAGAGCCTGGGCGTCTGCAATCACCAGCTCCACCCCTGCCCCACTACAGCCTCTGGCCAAGGCTACAGGACTGGGCAGAGGACCCCCAGACCCCTTTATTGCCAGCTCTGCCCATGCCCAGACCTCTCTGATCACCGGCTCTGCCCTTGCCCACGCCTGAGGCCTCTGGCCTGAGCAGGGGACCCCCAGCCCCCTCTGATCACCTGTTCTGCTCCTCAGGCCCCCACCTCTCCTGCCACCTGCCTGGCTAACAGACCTGACCACTTCAGTGGCAGGGCTGAGCCGGGCTGGGCGCTGCCATCTTGTGGCTATGGCGGAAGCCATATTTGTGACAGAGGGATGCCTAATTTGCATATTATTCTTTTATTAGATAGAATGTGGCTATGGGCCCCACCATCTTGTGGCCATGGGGGTGGCCATCTTTGTGATGGAGTGATGCCTAATTTGTGTATTATTCTTTTATTACATAGGATATATATATTCATTAATCATGCTTTCTCTGAGTTTATCTGTAGGATAGGGATAGGTGTGTGTGTGTGTGTGTGTGTGTGTGTGTGTGTGTGTGTGTGTGAAAAATTACCACAAATTAAGAAGGTTAGAACCAATATAAAAAGGTTAGATCTCTGTCTTGATTTATCTCAGAACTTTGTTTCTCAGATATAACCTTTTTTTTATGAAGATCCCTCTGATGAGTTTATAAGTAAAAAATTACAAATTTTTGGAAAACCTGGAAGAATGGAAAAAAAGAAAACAGTATTTGTGAGTTCTGGAGATTATATAAAGGTTTCCTGAACTCTCTGAGTGTTTAAAAATTTACTCATTTAAGATGACACCCCTAACAAATCTCATGGGTTATCCTCAAAAGATTGGATTGCTTTTCTTTTATGCTCTACCTTGTATGATTTAAGAGCTGAGTAGCTCTGGTGTATTTTTCAAGCCAGGCTAAATTGACCCATGACTTTATAAATTTAAATTCTTTATGAGTTGGCTATGGGTTATTGGTTGATTAGAGTGATTCTAAAATAAATAGTGACATATGTTTTGTGTTACTAGGTCCAGTCATTTAACCTCACTGAATATTTGGGTTCTCATACATGTGTGGCCTGCATACAGCTCTCGATGTTGAATCTTTACAGTGATTTAGAGGCCTGTTTTTGAAGCAATCCAGTTTCGGTAATAAGTCACCATTGTGTAGACTCCAGGTTTGTTCTTTTGACCACAGTTATCTCCCCAGCTCACAATTCCAATGAGATACCAGGTATCTTTAAGATCCTTTATGACTAATGGTCCCCCAGAGTCACCCTGAAGGTAAAATAAGAAAGAAAACATTAGTTAAATATAAAGCTTATTACGATATCCTGATGCACATATTTTATTATTAGGGATTTGTATGGATTACCAATTATAGGATAATTAATTGAAACATGTATTTTAAACATTATAAAACCCTTTAAAAAGTATAAAATTTTAATGCTGACATTTTAATTTTTTCAGCTTTATAGATATACTAGAGGCCTGGGGCACAAATTCGTGCATCAGTGGGGTCCCTTAGCCTGGCCTGAGGGATTGAGCCAAAACTGGCTCTCCAACATCCCCTGAGGGGTCCTGGATTGTGAGAGGGCACAGGCCAGGTCAAAGGACCTCTCTGGGGCACGATGAGGGAGGTTGGCCAGCCAGGGAGAAACCATGGGAGGGCTCCAGTGTGTGTCCAGTCTGTCTCACTCAGTCCTGATCAGCCAGACCCCAGCAGCAAGCTAACCTATCAGTTGTAGCATCTGCCCCCTGGTGGTCAGTGCAGGACATAGTGAGTGTTCGAGTGGTCTTAGAATATCATTAGCATATTACACTTTGATTGGACGACCAGATGACCAGACACTTAGCATATCAGGCTTTTATTATATAGGATAATTGGCAGATAAAATTGTATATATTTAAAGTAAACATCATGATGATTTGATAGTCTATACTTTGTGAAATGAACATCAGGTTAACTAACATATCCATCAGGTTAATTAATACATCCATCCCTCACATACTTACTGTGTGTGTGTGTGTGTGTGTGTGTGTGTGTGTGTGTGTGTGTGTGTAGGGGGCAGGTAAGAATGCATAAATTCTACCCTTAATAAATTTCAAATACATAACACAGAAAGTCAAGCTGATTTTGCTTTTCTTTTGACCCTAAGTAGGGTGTTTGGACTTCCATTTTCTCAGACAGACTAAGCCCCACACCATATACCCCAGTACAATTGCCGTAGTCTTGTCTTGGACCCTGTGTCTGAGTCCCTTTCTTGATATCTATCTCGCTTTTTGTAATACTCTGTCTTATTACTCACTTGCACAGTAATGGGTGAGGAATCTAGCCCATTGCTCCCCAATCCAGGGAAGTCTCTTCATGAGCACTAATCCTTCCTGAGGTTTATCATTAATTTCAACGTTTGCCTGGATTCCCATATGCTGTCTGCTCCTAGACTCCTGTTGCCACCTTCCACGTAGCCATCGTGGCATGGGCCTCTCTTTGGATTCCCTGAATTCTAGCTGCCTCCTCCACATTTTTAACAACTAAGGCTAGGTGTGTGTCAGATTCTGTTCTCTCCCAGCCTATATGCTACATGTACATGTATGTAGCATATCTTTTTCTGACAGAGGCTGCCCATGTTTTGTAATCTGTGGGACTCTGGGAAGGGTTTGCTGCCACCTGATATTAATAACCCCATAATTTCATCAGGTAGAATTACCTCCTTGGAATTTTCAAGGATCTCATGTTATAGAGCAAGTGCCTCCAGGAAGAAACACACTTTTGTACCTTGTCAGAACACATACATGCAGGATAGATGTTGGACAACAGAGGGGGGCATGGTAAGGGCGCTGTATAGTCTCAACATGGTCTTATCCACTTTCTGAGCATTTTCTACTTCTCACCTCTCACCCTCTTCTGCTAGACTCAACAAGTTGCCTGAGGTCCCCTCAAATATGAATTGTAGTTTCACACCTTTATAATCATGGCTATGCTCTTCCTCTTTTCTATAATATTATTTTCTTATTCTATAATTGGGCATGTGCTGTTTATCCTTTAGGCCTTATTTAAATGTGATCTTTCTAATACTTGCTGTAAAAATATTTGCTCTTCATTATATCATTTATAACACATCATCGTTCATTGTTCCTGAATATTTCCTTTCTATATGTGAATTCTTTAATAAAAGAGAGTTTTATGAATCTCTGGACTTCTAATATTAAGGACATTTAATTTTATTATTTATTTTTTCTTTCTAATCCTCACCTGAGTATATTTTTCCATTTATTTTTAGGGAGAGTAGAAAAGAAAGGGAAAGACAGGCACATTGATGTGAGAGAAACATAGCTTGGTTGCCTCCTGCACCAGCCCTGGGCTGGGAAGGAGCCTGTAACCAAGGCACATGCCCTTGACTGGGATGGAACCCAGGACCCTTTGGTCCACAGGCCGATGCTCTATCTACTGACCAAAATCAGCTAGGACAAGGACATTTAGTTTTATTGGTTACTTTGTTTGACAGTATCAAAGTAACTCTGCTTATTTTATTTTGTGTAATAAAACATCTAAAAATATGTATGTTGTGAAATTTGCATTTAGAAATTTTTGAACTGATAAGATTTTGTATTAGTATAAAGAACATAGAATATTTCTTAATTCAGATAAAAAATTTTTGAGTGAATGATATAAAAATGTCTCTCTGCCTACCCTGCAGGCATCATAAATGCCTTCCAGATATCCAGCACAGAACATCCCAAATTTTATATCACTGCCATATACATCTGGTTGCTTGCACACATCATCACTTATCATCTTGAGTCTGGCTTCTCGAAGGTCATTTTGAGATTCCCCTTGAGGAAAAACAAGATAATTTTAGTGTTTACAGTCAGCATTCTTAGCTAGAATGAAGTGAGCAGACTTTATGCTAATCTTTTTCATACAAAAATTGTCAACACAGCATGAGTTTGATGTAAGCAGTTTCCATAGGAAAATAAAATTCTGTTTAAAACCTGGCACATTGAAATAATTTTTAGCCATATCACATTTTTTTAATCCTCATCTGAGAACATGCTTTTAAAATAAATAAATAAATAAATAAATAAATAAATAAATAAATATCTTTTTATTGATTTCAGAGAGGAAGGAAGAGAGAAATAGAAACATCAATGATTAAAGAGAATCATTGATAGGCTGCCCCCTGCATGCCCCACACTGGGGATTGAGCAATGCTGGCATGTAGCCTGATCAGGAATTGAATCGTGACTGCCTGGTTCATAGGTTGATGCTCAGCCATGCTGGCCGGGCCCAAGAATATGCTTTCATTGATTTTTAGAGAAAGAGGAAGGGAGAGAGAAAGAGAGAGAGAGAGAGAGAGAGAGAAACATCAATGTGAGTGAAACTTTGATTGGATGACTCCTCCAAGTGCCCTGACCAGGGATTGAACTTGCAACCTGGACATGTGCCCTGACCAGGAATCAAACCTGAGACCTTTCAGTACATGGTATGATGCTCCAACCAACTAAACCACATCAGCTAGGGCCTTATCACATTTTGTTAATCTTCACCCAAAGATATTTTTTATAGGTTTTTAGGGAGAGTGAAAGAGGGAAAGACAGAGGGAAACATTGATATGAAACACATCAATTGGTTGCCTCCTGCATACACCCTGATCAGAGCCTGGACCAGGGAGGAGCCTGCAACCCAGTATGTGCCATTGACTGGAATCGAACCTGGGACCCTTTGGTCCTCAGGCCAACATCTATCCACTGAGCCGAACTGGCTAGGTTGGTGGGGTGGGGTGGGGGGGTATCATATCTTTATAAATAGCTATACTAGGAAGAAATACCATTTTATTTATTTTTCTGGAAAATCATTGTATCTTTCCATTAAAAATGATCATTTTATATATTTAGGAAGACATTAATTTTTAAAAATGATATTTATATTTGTGGAGTCTAGTTTATTTCAGGAACTTTGTAAATCTAGTTTTCTTCCTTGGCTTGATAAAATAACTGTATCACTGTGTATATTTATTTTATACTTTGCATTTTATGAAGAACTTTCACACATATAATGATATTTAAAGGCAACAATTTCATTTCTTATGTATTGTAAGATTGGGGCTCCAGATTATAAACTAGATTCTGAATTATAGAAACCAATATTATGGCAGGAAGATAACTATGGTACAAAGAAAGATATCACAAGCATGCACAGATGCTTTCTGTCAAAGCGTATGGTCATTGGGAAACTGACACTGTAATCGACAGAATTCCGTGATGATCCCCACGATTCCTTTGTGATCTCCTTACCTCCACGTATGGGAGGAATCTCTGAATATAATGTGTATTATGCATATAATTAGGTTATGATATGAGGCACAGGTGAGGAAATTCTTTAGATGTAAACTAAGATGAATTCCATTTGACACTGAGTTCATCAAAAGGGAGACTTTCTAAGGTGGGTCTGACATAATCAGATGAGCCTTTTAAAAAGGGCTGAGGCCTTCCCTGGGGTGGAAGACTTTCCTAATTGCCCTGAACAAACAGTTGTCAGAAGTTCTATAGCTGCAAGAAACTGAATTCCACCACCAATCAATGAGTTTGGAAGAGAACCCAGAGCTGCAAATGAGACCACAATCCCAATCAAGACTTTGGTTGCTGTTTTAAATAAATTCTGGAACTCCCTGAACTGTTTCTAAACTCTTGTGAGAATGCTGAATGACATTTCTTACAAAACATTGACTTTTTTTTTCAAAGAATTCACTTTCCCCCCCAATTAGTCTCTATTGTTTTCTTGCTTTTATTTTTATTCATTTCTTTTTTTTCTCTTTTCAGATGTCTATATGACTTATACCCTCATCTTTTATTATATATATATATATATATATATATATATATATATATATATTTCTTATTACATAAAGTATTACAAAGCTTAGTACATATATCTCTCCCTCCGCCCTTCCCCCAGCCTCCCCTACCCCCCAGTGTTTTGTGTCCATTGGTTATGCTTAAATGCATGCATAAAAGTCCTTTGGTCATTTCTTAATCTTTAGTATTTCATTCCTTCTGCTTATTGTAGGTTTATTTTGCTGCTTCTTTCTAGTTACCTGAAGTGGGAACTTAGATTATTGATTTGAGACCTTTCTGCTTTTCTTATTTGCACATTTGTGTCTCTGCACTATTTTAGCTGCATGCTGCATATACTGATATTTTGATTTTGATTTTCATTCAAATCTGTGTATACTTAAAATTTTTTCCAAGACTTCCTTTTTGACTGATGGATTATTTACAAGGGAGTTGTTTAATTTCTAAGCATTGATAGATTTTCCTGTTAGCTTCCTGTTACTAGTTTGCAGTTTGATTCCATTATGACCAGAGATCATACTATGTAGATTTCATTTTTTTAAATGTGTATAAGATTGTTTTATGGACCTAGATATGACCTATCTTGGTGAATGTCCATGGGTGCTTAAAAAAGTATTTTTTTTTGTTTTTGTTAACTCGGTATGGTGTTCTATTCATGACAGTCAGATTCTATTGCTACACAAAAAGTATTATGCCATGTATGGTTCTGTACCAGCCTCAAACTCCAAGCCAGGAGTGCTTCTTCCCACCATGTCCCTCCTATTATTTTGTAGCAGAGAATGCAAACTCTGATTTAGGACAAAACCCCTCAGATAGAATGCAGGCACACAGCTATACTCAGCCACCCTTGAAATTAAACAACTATGGATAATAATTTCTGTGACTAGTAATATTGCCTTAAAGAAAGCAACATGCTTCTCAGTTCATATAATATGGAATGAAACCACATGGGACATCTATTCTGGGCCACATTGGTGAAAGGTATTCCTAGTTTCTTAGTAGGGACTGAGAATTAAAGGTTTATTCTTTAGAGTTTATTGTATTTAAATTGCATAGAGCTCTGTGAATGAATTTTGCCATTCTCAGAAAGCCCTTTCTTATCTTCTCAAGCCCAGAGTTAAAAAAAAAAACAACACAAAACCCTCTCGCTGTTGTATATGTATGTACCTGGACCAGATTTTAGGATCCAGAGTGTGTCTAAGTATGTCCCCAAAATAGTAAAAAGTAAAATCATTTTTACTTGTTAGGAGATTAAGTTAGTGTTATCAAGTTAAATATTCTTAGAAAGGGTAATATCTAGTATTGCATAGAGAATGGTGCACAGAAATAGATTTTATTGTTGCTGAAGGAACCCCTTTGAAGTCTTCCTTTAAAGCGAAGCTGCCTATCCCTTATCCCATGTGATGCTGACCAGGCTGCCACTCACACAACTGCCTTTCTTGGTGTAGGCATAGGTCTGAGTATTTGAGTTAGTCAATCAATCTGAGTATCCCTGGACACAAGCTGGGCCGAAAGGGATTAGCACAGGTTCTGGCAAAGAGAGAGACATATTCTTCCCTTGGCATCTACAGGCGGAGAGGAGGTAAATCCTGAGCTTCTGTTGGCCACTTTGGAGCTGGAATCCCTCCATATGAAGGGGAAAACAGAACCAGGAAATGGAATGATTCAGGAATTTAGAGCTTAGTGACATCATAAGAAGTCTTGAATCCAGCAGTGTCTGGAGTCAGACTCATTTATTTTTTCTTTTTTTAAAATATATTTTTATTGATTTCAGGGAGGGAGAGAGAGATAGAAATATCAATGATGAGAGATAATCATTGATTAGTTGCCTCCTGCATGCTCCCTACTGGGGGTCCAGCCTGAAATCATGCCCTTGACTGGAATTGAACCCAGGACCCTTCAGCCTGCAGGCCAACACTCAATCCACTGACCAAACTCCATCAAATCAGCTAGGCCAGTTAGACTCACTTCTTGATTTCCAAATTACAAGGGCAAAATTTGCCATTTCATCATTATTCTTTGCTTTAGCTAATCTGAGATGAGTTTTTGTCACTTGCAAAACAGGAGCCCTAACTAATCCAACCAAGTTGTGGAAATGGCTGGCAATATTGATGGAAATTAAATCACACATTGTGATCATTTTTGAGATACCCACCACCATAGTAAAGTGCTCCAAATCCTGTGATATAGACAGTTGAATTTGGTCGGAAGGATGCAGAAGCTTCTGGCAAACAAATCCGGCGGATGTCATCAGTAAAGGTGACTCTGGGAGAAAACTGCACAACAGCAATGTCGTACTCTCTTGCTGGAGAGTGATACTTCTCATGGAGAATAATTCTTTTGATATTTCTTTTCATTAGGGGAGGCTTGATTGTTGTTCCAAAGCTAACAGTCCATTCACGTGGATTTGCATTCCTAGAAAAGATTAGCAAATGAACAGAATATATAAACTGCACTATAATAATTGCACTAGGCTAATATAAGAGAAAATAGCATCCTGAAAATACTTGATTGCACCAATAACTTTCTTTGACTATTTAAATGGAACCTACTGCTACTATTTTGAAGGATAAAACATATACAAACAGCATCTTAGACCTGAATATAATACAGAACTATTAAATTTTAGAACTGCAAAGACACATAATATATAATTTACCTCTTTAACCAATATTTATTAAACACCTACATTCTGAGTCTTATCTAAAGTGCTAAGGATAAGGTGGTGAACAAGACAGAAAAGATTAGATTCTAGTGAAGGAAAAAGAGTGAAACAAGTTAACAAATGGGTAAATAATCAAACAGTGACAAGGGCTAAGAATAAAATAAAATAGATCAATGGAATAGAGTACTAGGGGTAGTTAGGGAAGGCTCTTTTGGGACATGACAATGGGACTAACACAAGGCTGACAAGGAGTCAGCTGTGAGAAGATGGAAAGACAAGTTTCCAAACTTCCCAAGGCTTTAGACTAGAGGGGCTGCAGTTCAGGATCCAAAGGAAGAATGGTGGGGGTGAGGTTGGAGAGGTGGGTAGGAATCAGATTTTAGAGTGCCTTATAGGTAAGAGTCAAGTGCCTAGATTTATTCAAGCAATACGGACAATTTTAAGATGATCGTACTTGAGTCTCATATATTAAAAAACCCGCACCATGTTGATTCTGGAAAATAGATTGTTGGACGGTAAGAGTGAATGAGTTAAAAGCTGTCAGAGATCACATGAGAGATGGTCAATAGTGCATGACTTCTAGCTTGTGGGCTGGAGCAATTGATGGATAATGGTACATGCAGGGATTGGGAAGGTCATCTAGTGATGACAGATTATCTGATAAAGCTTGTGTTTTATACTTAAAGAAAATAAGGCCTAAATTAGCTACACTATTTAGTTGGTAATGTCTGCTTGCCTCACTATGCTCTTTTTTTTATAGGACATGGTCTTCAACCAAAATTTATTTATTAATAGAAAGATAAATGCTCCTTAACTAATTAATTGAACATCACCCATAAGGAATAACCAAAGAGACAAATACTGTCTTCATAGAACTTGTTTCTCAGCCTAATGTTTTTGTAATAGGTAGCTTCATAGAAAGAAGCATCTAATCTAATAAAAGAGTAATATGCAAATTAACCCTCACTCCCTTACACCCACAAGCCATGCCCACAAGCCACGCTTACAAGCCCATCAGGAGTAAATATGAAAATTAACTCAACTAAGATGGTGGCAGCCACGGAGCTGCAGTTGCCCCGGGCAATGAAGAAATTCAGGGTTGCTGCAGGCCCTGAGCTCTACTCAAGGCTACAAAGTTTCAATTATAGAAGATAAACAAATCCCAGATACCTGCCTGGCTGGGACCTTGGGTTGCCCCTGGCAGGGGACCAAGGCAACAAAGTTTCAATTATAGAAGTTAAATAAATACCAGATACCTGCTTTCAGCCAGGCACCCCAGTAGGGACCCAGATCCTGAAGGGGCTGTGGGCAGCCTGAAATGGCCCTCTGCCCCTCACCCAGGCTGGCCTTGCATGCCAGCAGGTGGACATCCCCCGAGGGGTCCCAGACTGTGAGAGGGCACAGGCTGGGCTGAGGGACCCCTCAGAGTGCACAAATTTTTGTGCACCAGGGCTCTAGTTTATTATAAACACAGAGGCCTATTGCATGAAGAGATTCGTGCAATAGGTCTTCCTTCCCCTGGCTGCCGGCACCGGTTTTCCTCCAGCACCTGGGACCCAGGCCTTCACTCTGGCCACAGTGGAGAAGCCAAGCCTCTTCAGTCTTCTCTTTGTGCCTGCATATGCAAATTAACCACCATCTTTATTGGGTTAATTTGCATACTCATCCTGATTGGCTGGCGGGCGTAGTAGAGTGACACCAATTTGCATGTTTCTTTTTTATTAGTGTAGATATCAATGGGGTTTAACTCCTATTTGATAGCTATTAATTGTGTTGGGGTTATTATTTTCATTTTTGAGGCAATTTAAAATTTTATTTTTATATACAATTTTTATGTGCAAAAATATTCTAATGAGAAAAGGTAAATAAAGATTGGTTTATAAACACAACTGTTCATATAGCATAAATATATACACATTTTAAATTTATAAATCAGCCTTTTATGAAATTTATTGGTACAAATCTGCACGTGCAACTTAATCATGCCTAAAGGAACTTCTCATAATTTAGATATTTTGAACTTGAAAATGCAAAGGACAGAATTGTATTAACTTAAATGGGAGAGATCATTCTAACACTTTCCAACAATGGCTTGATACCAATTAATACAGTTTGTATTTATTACATATCCAAATTACAAACTAGAAATACCTGACATGAGAATGCTGAGTGAAGATTTCAAATAAACTTAAAAGTTTTTAATTTGGCCCCAAATCAATAAGATGTAATTTACTAGTGATAAGTATAAAACAGTAATTTAGATCCCCAAATAAATTGTAAACATTCAAAGTGATGACATCTGGTCTGAAAACCAACCCTGTAAACAGGATCTAGGAATTGTGTTGATTATTAGCTCTTAAAAAAATCATGTACTGAGGTTTCTTAAAGTGTTAACTCAATATTAGACTCCACTAATATAAAATAATCTGAGTAGTAAAGGTCATACAAAATCGTGTGGTCCTTTCACTGACCCAGTGCTTGGGAAATGGAACTTGCCATGAGGAAGTCATATTCTTGTGTTCAACTCTACCATCTCCTAACATTGTGCAAGTTGCTTAACCTTCCTTATTTCCCTCACTGAAAAAGGGCTCACTAAGCAAGGTTTAGCAAAAAAATGAGGGCATAGATAAGAATCATATGAAACAAATCTTAAGCACCTAACCAAATGCTTGTAACTTATTGGGGCTTAATGAATTATGATAGTTGTTATAAGAATACTCTCAAGTGGTAATTGTCTACACTTGAACCCTTCTGCAGATGGGGATATCATCACCTTTATATCCCTTTCTTAAAGCTCATTTCAAATTTGAGCATCTATGACTGTTGAAAAATTCTTACTTGATTACTTAGTTCTCTTCCACAGAAAAGTATATCAGATATATGAATATAACTATTTATCATCTCTACCAGAGCTTTCATGGAATAACTTTTTTTTTGTCTTAGGATAGTTTCTCAAGCTTTAATGTGCAAACAGATAATCTGGGGAGCCTATTAAAATGCAGCTCTTGATTCTGGAGGGTGGAGGTAGGGCTTGGGATTCTTTCATTTTTAACAAATTCTGTAGTTATGTCAATGCTGTTGGTCTATGAACTATGCTTTGAGTGGCAAGACTGTATGGATATACCAGCATGTTTCTTTATCACCAAGGACTCTCTATTACTCTAAGAGCATTTTGTTTTGTCAAGTTCTCTTTAAGTGTGTTGTCCAGGACAGAATTCACTATTCTAGGCAGGATCTGACCAACAAAGAGACTGATACCTCATTTATTCTGGGTTCTGCATTTCTTTTAATGTAATCTAAATCACAATTGTAGTTTTGTGAATCAACTCATAGTAGGTTATCTTCCAACAGAAATTTCTAAGCAATTTCACATGTTAAAGCACATCATTTAGTTCTTGCTATTACTCTAACATGAAGTACTTTTGAAATTTCTGTTTTTCTTACCAGAATATTTGGTACTAGGGAAAGGTCATAAAGTGAACCTAGTTAGACAGAAATCTGAGGACCTGATCAATGACTACTCCACTCCCTCCATAACTTTTCAAATAAGTATGCAAACATAACATTGTTTTAGAAAAGAACTTGAGTTTCTCATTTTACCTCAGTAATATTT
>PVJC01004675.1:0-62588 GCA_004026665.1 Murina feae | reverse complement strand
ATATTCCCAGAAGTGGGATCGCAGGGTCAAATGGGAGTTCCATTTTTAATTTGTTGAGGAAATGCCATACTCCTGCCCCTTTTTTAATGCTATTCTTTACTGTTGCCTTAGTTATTACTGATTGTTATGGTTCCAGTTTAAATGTTTGCATAGTGGATTGCAAAAATCCACAGAAGGATTATTATTTTGATCTTGAATTATTTTCATTTTAGTAAAAAAATGAGTGAGTTGGTAAAGTCTACCAAACTTTCTCTTACGTAGGGAAAAAGATAACTATCATAGTTTACTTTTTCTAAAATATGAAATTGATCTTTGCCAAAATTCGGAAAAGGAGTGATAATATTATAGGATAGCATAATATAGTAGGAGAATATTCAGGGATCAAAGTGAATCTTATGTTTTTTTAAAACAGGAAGAGCAAATACTGAGATACAGACATTGCATACATTAAACTTTACTCTTTACAAATCTTTACAAAAGTATATCATATAATCACCATTTTACATACAAGAACACTGCATCTCAGAATTTAGATATTTTCTAGATATCCTTCAATTGGTGGATTAAGGGTTAGTATCTGTATCCCAAACTTTTTATACCAAGTTATACATGCAGTCAGTTTCTTGGGAAGATATAAAATAAGAGGGAAGCTTTGACTGTTCATCATTGGGGATTTTTTTTAAACTATAAAGAAGTGTTATGGTCCCCTCCACCAGTAGAAAGAACTATAAAAATATGGCTTAGCAATTATTATTATATCCCATTGAAAAGATTGGAAATCACTAAATTATAATAACAGGATAATTTATTGTTCTCACCATGACTTAGTTGATAAAAACATAACTTAAACTGTGTGAGAGGAGGCTTCTTTCTGTCTATGTTCCTGCACTTCACCTATAAAATGAGCAGTATAATTTTTGATTGAAAGCAACAGCATTTAAACACTTTTCAAATTTTAACCTGTTGATACATAATGTTATTATGATTGTTCTTTTTTTTTTCATTGAATTCGCTCAGATAATGAAGGAGTCAATGCCTCATTTCAAACACACTTTAAAAACACCTCTATCTCTTTAAATACGTGTTTTATTTTATTCTAGAAAATACTAATAGTCACATTAGTATAAATCTATCCTCACTTTTATAAATTGTACGATTGTTGGTGTATGAGGATCAAATGGATTCTACAGTTGCTGTTTAGGGCAGCCAGCTCACTTCTCTGGAGATGCACAAGCTCATACAGGAAGCAGAGGCCCAAACAATGAGGTCTCTGGCAGTGAAAGAGCAGGTCCAGCATGCCTAGAGTAATCAGTGCCATCCAATCCCTCCTGGGGGAAATAGACAGACAGCGACATCCAATGCAAAAAATACCAGATGAAGACTTAGTGCTTAAATACTCAACCTTAGCTAAATACTTCCTGTGAAAACTGAGTTTAAAAGACTCTGGAATAAGAACTCTGAGATCTAGGGAGAGAGCGGGAGGTAAGCCTACAGGAACCAAAACACAGGAATATAGTCTCACCCAGCACTGACCTAGGCCTTCAGGCACTCTGGATAACAGCTGTTGTTTGCTTCTTAAAGTGGAAGAACGAGGACTTGGGATCAGAGCACATTCGGTTGCCTTTACCATTTATGGTATGTACTGAGCAGAGTTCAACTCCTCACATCTCTTATTCTAGAGTGTGAATAGGTCGTCCCCCACAAATCCTTTTGTTGTTTTAATGAAATTCTGAGTCTAAGAGCCCTGCTGGTCTTTAATAGACAGATAAGTTAGGTTTATGAAGTATACCTGAGTAGTACCCACAGTAGGAAAATGAAAAAAGTAGGCCAATTCAGAAAACCGTATTAGTGTGGGCTTCACTCTGACTGAGTAGTACACAAACCTTATTACTGCAAGGTATTTTCCTTTTACATGACTCTTTTTTCTTCTCTCTCCTGCTTTCTCTCTCTTTTTAAGAAAAATGGATCTGTAGTTGGTCAATTCACTTTTCAATGATTCTTCCTCTCAGTGACAGGCTGGAGTGACTTCACACACCGGGAAAATGGATTTTGCTGCTCTTCATCAATTGCTAATGAGCTTTTTGAACACAGTAGCCCTAACCTGAGTCATGAAAGAGCCAGCTCAGATTTTCCATTAACACAACTGTCACACTAAAGGGAGAAATGCCAAGTCAGTGCCCCTTGCGGAGAACGCTTTTCCTCTCTGCATTTCAGCCCATTAGATGATGTCTTCCCACGACACTGTCCAGCCCCTGGACTCTGACAGCAGAGCCTTCAGATGTCTCTGCAGCTGGTCTGTGTCACTTTGCAGAGAAGACAGCTCCAGCGCTGGGTGGCAAGGAGGATGTCGGCCCAACTAGACTTTATTTCCGGCAACATCACTCACCAGCTTGTGTGACACTGAGTGGGGCATTGCTTTGCCCCAGAGTAGTTACTAATAATATGTCACATGTGTGTGAAATGGCGCTGTTTCCAAGAAGCTAAAAGACCTCCAAAGGCCCATTTATTATTAAGATATAGTGATGCTAGTAAATGCTTAACTTTGCAAGCTCTGTTTTTAAATTGCATACAGTAATTTCTCCCTATTGGTCACTTCTATTTCCCTCAAACAAACCAACTCATAAGATTGTTGCATTTAAATGAGAGACAAACTTGATGTAAAACACAACAACTCAACGTTCCTCCTTTCACTCAGTTCACTTCCCACTGTCTCCTATGAGGAAAGTAAAGGAGTCCATCGACACTTTCTCCCTCTCCCTGGGAATTTTCTCAGCTAGATTCACAAGCTCATTCCATGCATTTTCCATCTTCCATGCAGCCTCATATAGCTTCACTAGTCTTTCTGCCAGGACTTCGCTAAGGCCCCTTCTTCTCCACTTGCTACTAGAGTTCTCAAGGTCCACTGGGCCTTACCCTGTGTCTTGACCCTAAAGCCAGGGTGTCATATTTTGAGTTTTTGTCACTCCACTAATGTCTGTGTTGCTCTTCTTATGTAACAATCTACACTTAAGATTTAGTCCATTAAGATAGCAACCACTTAGTTTCCTGAGATCGCCCAGGGCAATGGACTCCAGCTGACCATACCTTGGTGGCTGCCAGGGATGGAAAAATTCCAAGGGCTTGTTTCCTCTGTGACCAGTGCCTCAGCTAGGAAGATTTGATTGGCTGGGGACTGGCTTGGAGAGCAAGGTTGGAGTCATGTCTGGGTCTTCAGTTCCCCTCCCTGTAACCTCAAGGCCTCTTCCTCTCCTCATGGGTTCTCCATATTTCTCTTTACATGGTCTCATCTAGAATTCTGACATGAGAGTTTAGATTTTCTGAGTGTGCAGAAATGGAAGTTTAAGAAGGCATACCTTCTTTTTAAGTTTAATTTCTTTTTATTACATTGGTTGTGGTGACATCGGTCTTCATGAACCTATAGGTTTCAGGTGTGGGCTCTATGTTAAAAGATCTGCATACTGAACCGTGTGCCTACACATCTTCTTAAAGTTTAAGTAATGATTAGCACAGTCACATTTTCCCCACATTCCATTCTTAAAGTGTCTTAGTTTGGCTGCTCTAACAAAGTACCATAGACGAGCTGGCTAAATAATAGAAATTTATTTCTCCTGGTTCTGGAGGCTGGGAGTCTGTGATCAGGGTGCCAATGTGAGGAAGCTCTGGGAGGACCCTTTTCTCATTTGCAATGGCCCTTTCTCCTTGGATCATCGCCTCTGAGAAGAGAAAGAGCTCTCCAGGGTCTCCTGCATAGAGCCCTCATCACCTAAATACCTCACAAAGACTCCCATCTGCTGATACCATCGCATTGGGGGTTAAGATTTCAATACATGCATTTTGGGGAGACACAAACATCCAGTCTATAATAAAAAGTCATAAGCCGAGCTTGGATTCACAAATTGAGGACTACACAAAAAGCATAAACACCAAAGAAAGTTTTATCTGGTATTCTCAAGGACACTGACTCCCACAGTGACATAATGAAAGTTAACAAAGGAAAAGGGTAGTTTTTATTTTTTTGAAAAATAAAGCAAATAAGAAAAATCACAGCAAAGCTGAATTTAAAATCATAGAGAGATGATTATTCTTCTGAGTCAGTAGATGGTCATAGGGATGGGAAAAGTAGATAGTTTTACAATGTCTTTAATAAATGAAATCAAAATATCTTAGTAATTGCCTGGTTATTTGAGGAAGAGAAGAGGTGAGAACATATACAAAAAGCTAATAGACAAGTTAATAGGATGTCAACAAAGATAAAGAAATATGTAAAGTGAATTGGTTCCACTATCACAAGTAGGATTTAGCTATTCCCTAGATAAGAAGCTGAGATAGGTTGGAGGTCCACAACACAAATCACCCATCAACCTCATCCATTGGCTTGGGAAGTGATTAACCAAAGAACTTACATGCATATATGCATTACCAGGGGACACAGACAATAGTGCCATAGGTCTGGGGGCGGGGTGCAGGGTGAAGGGGGCCAGTCGAGGGCGGGGGACATCTGTAATCTTTTCAACAATAAAGATAAATTAAAAAAAAAACATAGAAAATTAACTGATTAATTAAATATTATCTAGAAAATAAAGAGATTTGTTCTTCAAACTCTGTGAGACATTAGGTGATTTATGATAAGAAAATGACCCAATGCCATCATCAGGGATATGATGAAATGTATATTGACAGAAACTAATTTCATGACTACAGTATTCTAGGTAGTATAGAATTTTGAAAAATGAAAGTCCAGAGGATCATTTTAATTCAGTTTAAATATTTCTCACCTCCTTTATACAGTACAAATTCCTACATAAGTATAATTGCTAGCCCTTATTAAGTTTTGCAAATGTAAAGCAACATGAGAGAAGGGTAGAATCAGATCTGTTTTGAATACCACATATGCAGTATTGGCTTCCTAATCTACTAAAATGAAACTAATTTATTGACTATATTTAAAAGGAGCTTATTATTACCTTGTTATAAGTCTATTTTGTAAAACAGAATATATAGGATATATATTTAAAAATACCATACATGTGATATATGTCTAATATGCATAAAAAGTGATTACACTGACAAAATTAGTATTTAATAAAGAAGTTCTGTGGTTAAGCATTAAATTATGAATCAGGAGGTCACCGTTCAATTCCTAGTCAGGGCACATGCCCTGCTTGAGGGCTGGATCCTTTGTAAGGGGAGTGGAGGGGGCAGCAGAACATGATTCTCTCTCTTTATTGATGCTTCCATCTCTCTCTCCCTCTCTCTTCCTCTCTGAAATCAATAAAAATATATTAAAAATAAAATAAAAATAATTCTTATGCTTTTCAATAATCTGAAAATGGGTAGAAAATGTTCTTTAAATAATAGAAAATTCAATGAGTTATTTTGTCTTTGAATTAAAATGTGGCTGATGTCTTAATTCACATCGACACATACAAAATATATTGTAATTTGAATCCTTAATATAAAATTATTTTTAAAAAGAAAATTTCAATTATTAGCTGATTCCAGATCAAAGTTTAACTCAAATTTATTTTATTTTTTTAAGTTACTTGGATTGTAGATAAAGTGTTTTTTCATCTGCAGATATCAAAAATATAATTCTTTCAAAAGTCATAAATGATTCATTGTTATTACTTGAATACATTTTTCAGTTTTAATGAAACTGTCTTATTAATAAGATATGATTTGATTTGATAGAGTATCATTCCACTATTAAAGCATTAGAAAATTTGGCTTAATTTAATTTGTGATTTATTAGCTCTTTTAATGTTGGCCTCTCATGCATGATTCTTTCAATCACTGGCGACTTTATTAGTCTGTTACTCATCTAGTAGTAGATTGATGTTTCCATCTATAATATGCCCAGTAAAGGAGACACTTCAGAATTTGTGACTTCTCAAATACTACACATATTTTCAGCCTCAAAAATTTCCATGCTTAGACTCTGGTTGGTTTTCTCAGGGGGAGAGAAATAGATAGAAAGAGAGCTAGACCAAGTGTTAGTTCTCACTAATTGAGAAATATCAGCACTAATTGAGAAATATCTCACTACTTTTTTCACCTATTCGTCATCAGGAGAGTGGGGGTGAGGGGACGGATTCTGGATGAAAGAAGATAAAGGGATTAGCCAAAGCACATATATGCATAACCCATAGGCACAGACAATTATGTGGTGATGGCCAGAGAAAAATGGGAATAGGGCTGGGTGGAGGTGGGCATAGGGCAGTGGGGAAATGGGGACATCTGTAATAGTGTCAACAATTTTTTAAAAAGATGCATCATAAAGATGTTTACCATATCCACAACCATTTAACACGATGGTGGAGATGTTAGCCAATGTGATTAGACAAGAGAAAGGAGGTATAGGAATTGGAGAGAAAGAAGTACAGTCATTTCTATTTCTAATGACAACACTGTGCATATGAATGTAGTATTAAAACCCATCAGAATAATTAGAAAATCTGTGGCAAACAAGGAGTTCTAGTAAATTAGGACATATAATTAACATTTAAAATCAGTATCTTTTTAGTATACATTAAAAACTACTGAGAAAACATAACTGAAGAAAATAACTCATTTATGATAGAGAAAAGTAAATATAATACACAAATCTGTCTATATATATGAAAGGCTAAGCGATCAGCTGACGGGACAACTGGCCAGTAGGTATGATGCATACTGTCCACCAGGGGGCAGATGCTCAACACAGGAGCTGCCAAATGACAGCGACTTTGCAGAATGCTTTCTCGTACTCCTGGACCCCTCAGGGGATGTCCAAGTGCTGGTTTTGGTCCCATCCCTGCAGGCCGAGCTGAGGGACCCCACTTACTGGAGGGACCCCACTTACTCTGCAGATGCCCTTCAAACCCTGGTGCTGCCCCAGGTGCAGCCAGCTGGGGAGGGACCTTGGGAGGTTGGCTCCAGGGTGTGTCCAGCCCATCTACCCTAGTCCTGCCCCAGCCACCTTCTAATTACTTTCCTTTCAATGTGCACAAATCTGTAGACCAGGCCTCTAGTATTAATATAATAAGAAATAGCCTTAGCCAAAATAAATACCTATAAAACACTCATGAGAGAAAATAGTAGTCTTGGGCAAATGTCAGGACATAAGTTCTTAAATAGAAAAATAAATCAATATAAGCAAGGTGTCATTTTTTTTTCTAAATTAAATTAACATTTTTGGAGAATTTGGTGCAAACTCATGCAATAGTGTTTCTGTCCATAATGTAATTAAGCTAGAAGCCAATAACAGAAATATAATATGAAAATATCCAAACTCCTGAAAATTAAACATCACACTTCTAAATATATTATGTGTGAAAAAAAATATACAAGTCCACAATAAGTGAATAGCAAATTAATAACAGAAAGAATTCTGGAAAACCTCCCAAATATTTGGAAATTAAACTACATACTTCTCAACAACCTATTAATCTAATATTCTAAGTAATCTATTTAGACATTTAAAGAAAGAGCATAAAAACAAATCAAAGAGGAAATTAGAAACTTGTTTTTAACTCAATAAATACAAACATGGCATCTCACAGTTATCAGATGCAACTAAAGCTATACTTGGAAATTTTATTGATGTCAAAAGTGAAGTTTATAGAATTAAGAGAACTTAAAAGAGCTTTTCTCCAGTCCTCTTTCTGATTATTTTTTATATATCCCTGGTATCCCATACAGCTATTATTATGAAAAAAGATGTATTGATAAGAATTAAAATCACTAACGATAATAAAGAATGGTACCATCAACCAGTAGAAAAAGCATTAGAATACCTGTTCTCTTGTCCCCTGTTACTGCTAGCTACTTCATCATATGAATATTTATAAATATTATAAATTATGAACTTGTCTACAGTTTCCGTCTGGAGCAAATCACCTCCACGTATGTACAAGGAGGGACTCATAAATCAGTTACCGTAGCGAATGATTGTTTTTGACTTTCTAATCAACGCTGCCTAAATATCCAGCCTCATTTTTCTTACTTGGAAATCTCACAGAATCATTACTCTTTTTTTTTTTTTTAAATTTTTACTCACCCCTTGGAAGAGAGATTTATTTTTCTTCGCCGTACACCTTGATACTGTATTATTGCCCATGAAAAATGATAGATTAGAGGTGATACAATGCTCTGTATGGTACCTAATGACAGAGAGTCTATCTGGAAAATACCAACATGAAAAACAAGATAATTCTATTTCAATAAGAAGAGTGCTTAAAGAGATTAGCCATGGGACAGATTCAACAAAACATCTCATTTTTCTGTGCTGTACTATTTATAATGCCTTGTACCTATTAGCTTATGGAGGACAGCCCCTGGGCCTGGCTAAGGCTGAGAAATAAGGAAGGGGCTCACTGAACATGGACACAGATCAGTACCGATGTCATATAATCTACTGACATATTGAATGTTCAGTGATTCTCCCAGCAAACATAATGCACAGATCATATAATGGGGAGATAAGATGCAGAGATAGGATCTGAACTGGAGTCTACATACTAGTAATTATGATGATATTAGTATTGTTATTATTATCATTTTTATATATATTTTATTGATTTTTTACAGAGAGAAAGAGAGAGGGATAGAGAGTTAGAAACATCGATGAGAGAGAAACATCGATCAACTGCCCCCTGCACACACTCTACTGGGGATGTGCCTGCAACCAAGGTACGTGCCCTTGATAGGAATCGAACCTGGGACCCTGCAGTCTGCAGGCCAATGCTCTATCCACTGAGCCAAACCGGTTAGGGCTTATTATCACTTTATAAAATCAAACTAAAAAATAGAATAGGATGTAGAATTCACAGATTGCTCATTTCATAAATGAGAGTCACTCAGAGTCACACAGGCAGGGTACAGAGTAATGTAGACTACTATCCTTGAGTGATTTAGGCTATGGCTCTCTTGATTCAGTGAACCTCAAGTATTACTTTTTTTTTTTTTTTAAAGACAAGTCATTTGATCAGCATATACTTAAAGTCTGACTCTGTGGACCAAGCTTTGTGCTAGGTCAGAGGATAAATTGGTGAACTGCCTCAACCGCAAAATATAATTTCTATCTTCATAGAATTTATATTCTAACTGAGCTCTCTTGCCCACTCTCATAAGGGAACATGACATTGCTCCACTGCAGACATTTCTCTGGGAATCTAAAGAGGCTTCTGCTCTGGTTAGCTTTGCTGAAAAGCATCCAAGAGCTCCTTCCTCACGTTCACATCCCAGAGACATGCCGCAGAGATGCTAACAGCAGCTCTATTTTGTGAAGCTCCTATCAATGCTCTATTCCTTGCACTTCAGACATGCACACAATCAGTTCCTAAAGAGGCCTTGTCTTTTACAGCCGAGTAAGCAATGGCACAACGGGATTAAACAGTGAGCCTCAACTACTAAGGCCTAGAAGTCTTGGAGCCAGGAGACAAAGGAAAGGAGCATGGCTCCAGAACCCACACTTGTAACCACAAAGTGGCCGCCCTACTACCTTATACTGAACACAACTCTGACACAAGCTTGAGGGCCCTCTCTTCTGTATTCGCCTCCATCAACCATTTCCTCCTGCAAGGCCAAGGTCAGGTATAATGTCCTTCAGAACCTCCTTGGCTTTCCCACCATTCACTTAGTGCTTATGCGTTATCACATTCACTATACACAATGACAATCTCCATTGTGGTACATGTATGTATGTATGTATTTACTTATTTATTTTTAAATATATTGTGTTGATTATTTTTTACAGAGAGGAAGGGAGAGGAATAGAGAGTGAGAAACATCGATGAGCGAGAAACATCGATCAGCTGCCTCCTGCATACCCCCTACTGGGGATGTGCCCGCAACCAAAGTACATGTCCTTGACCGGAATTGAACCTGGGACCTTTCAGTTCGCAGGCTGATGCTCTATCCACTGAGCAAAAGCGGTTAGGGGTGGTACATGTATTTTACTTCAACTGTGCACAATGACCCATCACAGATAATTTACATGTATTATTTTTATTCTTCACATACCCCTTTAACACTCCTACAAAGTGTATATTATTACCCCTTTTAAACAGACAGAATTATTTGGCTTGCCAAGGCCACATAGGTCCTGTGTTGAGCTAAGGTTCCATGCATCTAACTTTCTAAACTCAATGTATTTTAACAATACACTGCCTTTTCTAACATTAAAAGATCCCACACATGACGTCATTTTAATTTTCTAATTTTTTTATTTTTAAATTTTTATTGTTCAAAGTATTACATGCACCACCCCTCCCCTCTCCCCCCATTGACTACATTATTTTTAGAGGTAGAAGATGTACCTATGTTATTCACAAGGAAAGAAACAAACCTAAAATCCTACAATTATATTATGGTATCCTATTGCTGCTCAGCCAATACTACACACTTTGGCACAGAACACCGTAAATTTACTACCTTAGCGTTGGGGACCAGAAATATGGAATAGGTCTTCCTGGCTACCCTCAGGGCTTGGAATGGCGGCATTTCTTCTGCAGGCTCTAGAGGACCATCTGTCTCCTTGCTTTCTCCAGCTTCTAGAGTGTGTTGACATTTTTCCTTTCCTGACCTTTCCATTTCCAAAGCTGACAGCAGCCAGTCAAGTCATTCTCATGCTGCATCATCCTGATACGGGCCCTCGTCCCCACTCCTTTCATGTGTAAGACTCTTGAGGTTATATTGGCATAATGGTGTATGGATGGCCTCCCTCATCTCAAGGTCAGGTGATCCATTCCATTGGAGACATTAATTCTCCCTTGTCATGTAACAGCATGTAAGTTATAGGTGGATAACTTGGGATGAAGGCTATTATTCTTCCTACCACTGTGCTGTAAACCCAATTCATTCACTTAACTAGCATTTCTACATTGTGGACCTGTATCAAGAACTCTGGCTAGCTAGATGTTTTAGATCATGAGGTAAAGAACAGAATCATGATAGGAGGGAGTCAGGGAAGGATTTCAATAAGGTCTGACTTTAGCTTGAGTTTGAAAGAAGAGGCAGTGATTGGTCAGCATGATGTATGGCAGTTGGGATATAAGACAGAATGGAGAAAAGGCTGAGGAAGGGAAAAACATTTTCACCTAATTTGTATTATTAATTTGCTGACATTCTAAATATGATTTGCAATATGTTGTAAGAAATTAACACTGGCATCCAGATTTAAAGCAATTTCATGGGCTTTCCAGGCCAGGGGATCAAGCTAGGATATTTAATCCATCTGTTCAATTTTGATAAAAAGATACTAGATTCTTAGATGAAAATATATTCTCAGGAGTGATAGGCTACATATTTTTTTAGCAAGAAAAAATGTCCAGATGTTGAGACTAAACTACAAGGTTAGAGCAACTGTTATTTATAAGAAGAAGACACTCAGTGTGCAAGAGAAAATACAAATGCAGTGACTTCAAATTAGCCATGGATACCTAATGGCTTCCTCTGGCCTCTTCCCACAGGTGGGCACATACTCAAAGCATAGGCTGATGTTCCTGAGGCTTTCCCTAGGAAATAATTGATGGCGACCTGCAGATACTAACATCGTGGTGATAACCTGTGAGCTATGTAGATACAAAGCATGGTTTAGGATATTCCGGATAAAATTACTGTGAACAAAATAAATGCAGAGGAAAATTGATTCCATCTTCTCATTCTTTTAGACGGAACAGGATGGCGAGCTGGTACTGCCCCATATCTTATGAGCAATCTCCCAGAAAGCCTGGCAAATACATTTCAGACATAGCCATGCTTTACAATTTGCCACCGTCTTTTGAAAGCATTATCTTGTTTAATAGTTATGCTTCCATTTTTTGGTAATTTATAAATTACTTTCTTTTTTTTTTTTCTGATCTTCACAAAAACACTGGCAAGGAGGCAGGAAAATCTGTTTTCTCAGCAACTTCACACAGACAGTGTCAAATAAATATGTTTTACATAATTGATGTTTTATAGATAAATAAATGGAAGCTCAACAATGCTAAAAATATTTTTTTAAGTCATTTGAACACATCTTTTACTTTGCATTTTGGTTTTGTATTATTTAAACATATTCAAAAACTTTATATATTATAGTTAAACCACCTCACCTTTCTGTTTTCTTTTTCAATACTTTAAGTCTTACAAAATCATTTTCCAACCAAAAACAGAGTCACTTATATTACCTTCAAGTTTTAAAATATGAGTTGGTTCAGTAGATAGAGTGTTGGCCTACAGACTAAAAGGTCACAAGTTCAATTCTGGTCAAGGGCAGGTACCTCAGGTGCAGGCTAGATGCCCAGACTGGTCGGGGTGCATGCAGGAGGCAACCAATACATGTATCTCTCTCACACTGATGTCTCTCTCTCTTTCTACCTCCCTTCCATTGCCACTAAAATCAATGGAAAAATATCCTAGGGTGAGGATTAACTAAAACAAAAAAAATTATCTATCTATCTATCTATCTATCTATCTATCTATCTATCTAGCCAACTGGGTGCATGCAAGAGTTCATATCTTAGGAAGAAATTATTTTTACCTGGTTATCAGGCACAGAGAGAGCCAGAATAGATAGAAAACCTGTGCACATAAGAATACCATGAGGTCAACCAAGAGATTTCAGAGATCTCTTTTAATCAATCTTCTCCCATTCCTGAGATTTCCTGGTGGCTGGCATTTTCCAGTTATTCATGCTCTCATCCCTAGCCCTAGCTGACAAACCATTAGTCAAGAGTTCACCTAAGTAGTGTCATCAGATCTTACTCTTGGAATGGGGAACCACTAGATTATTTCTGGATCATATGAGTAGTTACCTATAGGGCACACAAAAATCCAGTCTTCAGAGAAGAGAATGCAGAAAAATAAATCCAACTCTTAGAGCATAGAAGAATAGACAAAAAATTAAGAGACACTTGGTCATTTTTCTAATTGCTCATTCCAGAAGTTTCCTCAGCCTAAGCTCAAGCTGATTTTTTGGTTTCTTTAGTCATCATTCTCTTCTGTTTTGACCTTTCCAAGTGATGTTGACACTGGTCTGTGCTGGTGTGAATCTGCAACCATTTGAACATAAAATCAGTCAACACAGGGAGATTTGTTTTGTTTTGTCCCCTACTGTGCCCTCAGCACCTAAAATAATGATTGCACATAGAACTCTCTCAATAAGTAGTTGGTGAATATATGAATAAATTGGAAAAAAATGGGAAAATTTTGATTTTAAAATAAAAGGATAAAGTATAAGGTTCTATGAACTCTAGATAAAACAAGTTAACAGTGTCAAGATCGGGCCAATCAGGTAACAGTGTCATAAAGGTTGACTCACAGAAGAGGAAACACATTGCATTCCTAAATAGAACATTTCTGTGTTATTTCTCAAAGATGGTAATACATTTTCAAGGGAAGCTTTCTTTAATAACAACTTTGTAAATATTTGTTCATTATGCCTATTTAGGATACCAACCATTTAAAAATTATCTTTATTATTGAAAGTATTATCAATGTCCTCCTCACTCCCGTTGATGAGCATGCACAACATTTACAGAGAAAAGTATATCTTAGAGTAGGCTTCAACAAAAACTATGTTTTGGAAAACTTAAAAAAAATTACTATAGGCACAAAAAGAAGGTAATTTTAAAGGTTCCAGACAACATTAATTATAACTAACAGTTTGTGTGGGGGTCTAACTCTAGGTAAGACTGGATAGAACTAAGGCAGGAGATCACATCACTAAGGATCTTAGAATCATAACAAGGAAAGTATTTGTATTTACACATCAGCAATGGGGACCAATGAAAACCATGCCTCGCTTCACAGTTACTCTGATCTCCCACTATTATGATTAATTCATTTTCTGTCCACATGACTTCTCAGAAGCATTCACCACCCCTCCTTTTGAGTAATAGATGAAAGTTAAAGAAATCGCTTACATTTTTAGTTTTTAGGTTTTTGATTTTTTTATGGTACATTGGTTGCTTGATATATTTCTCTAAACTATTTTAGAATTATTATCTTAGTCATATATGACTTAAAGCAGAATGGATCATATCTATTGCATATATTTAAAATGAAAATTAATTTTATTCCATTGATCTATATGTCTGTTCTTGTGCCAGTACCAGTCAGTTTTGAGTACTGTGGCTTTGTAATATAGCTTGATATCTGGTATGGAGATCCCACCTACCTTGTTCTTTCACAGGATTGCTGCAGCTATTCGGGGTCTTTTTTTATTCCAGATGAATTTTTGGACAGTTCGTTCTAGGTCTGTGAAATATGCTGTTGGTATTTTAATGGAAAGTGCATTGAATTTATAGATTGCTTTGGGTAGTATGGACATTTTAATGATGTTGATTCTACCAATCCATGAACATGGTATGTTCTTCCATCTGTTTATGTCTTCCTTTATCTCTTTTTTCAACATTGTGTAGTTTTCTGAGTAGAGGTCTTCTACCTCTTTAGTTAAGTTTATCCCTAGGTATCTTAATTTTTGTGGTGTTATGGTAAATGGGACTGCTTTTTTAGTCTCTCTTTCTATTAGTTCACTATTGGTGTATAGAAATGCCATTGATTTCTTAACATTAATTTTGTATCCTGCTACATTGCTGAATTCATTTATTAAGTCTAATAGTTTTTTAATTGAGTCTTTAGGGTTTTTTATGTACAATATCATGTCATCTGCAAATAAGGACAGTTTTACTTCTTCTTTTCCAATTTGGATGCCTTTTATTTCTTCTTCTTGTCTAATCATGATGGCTAATACTTCCAGTACTATGTTGAACAGGAGTGGTGAGAGAACCCAGAAATCAACTCAAACCAATATGCTCAATTAATATTTGACAAAGGAGGCAAGAACATACAATGGAGTCAAGACAGTTTCTTCAATAAATGGTGCTGGGAAAATCGGACAGATATATGCAAAAAATGAAACTAGACCACCAACTTACACCATACATGAAAATAAACTCAAAATGGATAAAGGACTTAAATGGAAGATGGGAAACCATAAAAATACTAGAGGAATACAAAGGCAACAAAATCTCAGACATATGCCAAAGCAATTTTTTCACCGATACAGTTCCCAGGGCATTGGAAACTAAAGAGAAGATAAACAAATGTGACTACATCAAAATAAAAAGCTTCTTCACAGCAAAAGAAACCATCAACAAAACAACAAGAAAGCCCACTGCATGGGAGAACATATTTGCCAATGTTATCTCCGATAAGGGTTTAATCTCCAACATTTATAGGGAACTCATACAACTTAACAAAAGGAAGATAAACAATCCAATCAAAAAATGGGCAAAGGACCTAAATAGACACTTTTCAAAAGGGGACATTCAGAAAGCCAAGAGACATATGAAAACATGCTCAAAGTCACTACTCATCCAAGAGATGCAAATCAAAACAACAATGAGATATCATCTCACACCTGTCAGAATGGCTATCATCAACAAATCAACAAACGACAAGTGCTGGAGAGGATGCGGAGAAAAAGGAACTCTTCTGCACTGCTGGTGGGAATGCAGACTGGTGCAGCCACTATGGAGGACAGTATGAAGTTTCCTCAAAAATTTAAAAATGGAACTCCCATTTGACCCTGCAATCCCAAGAAATATATATCCCAAGAAGCCAGAAACACCAATCAGAAAGGATATATGCATCCCTATGTTCATAGCAGCACAATTTACCATAGGTAAGCTTTGGAAACAGCCTATGTGCCCATCAGCAGATGAGTGGATTAGAAAACTGTGGTACATCTACACAATGGAATACTATGCTGCAGTAAAAAAGAAGGAATTCTTACCATTTACAGCAGCATGGATGGAACTGGAGAGCATTATGCTAAGTGAAATAAGCCAGTCAATGAAAGAAAAATAGCACATGATCTCACTTATTTATGGATAATAAAGACCATTATAAATTGATGAACATAAACAGATACAGAGGCAGAACAGCATTGAACAGACTGTCAAACTACAGCTGGAAGGCTCGGGAGGGTTGGGGGGGAGTTAAGAGATCAACTGAAGGACTTGTATGCATGTATATAAGCAAAATAAATGGACACAAGGCACTGGGGGGTAGGGGGGGACGGGGGAAGGTCAAGGGAAAAAATGAAAACTTATTTAACATCTTTGTAATACTTTAAGCAATAAAACAAAATTTAAAAGAAGAAAAATAAAAATAAGAAAAAAAGGAAAAAAAAGAAAAACAACCTTAAATATTACATGCCATAAATATTAATATTTCAAGAAAAGAAAAAAATCAAATAAAATGAAAATTAAATATATTTCATAGTTTTTTTTTTAAAAAGAAAAGAAAAAACAACGAAATTATTCTAGTTAAAGAAGCTTGATTTATCAAGCTAAATGAGAGTTTCACACAAAAACTGCAAAAGGGTAGAGGTAATTTGGCTTAAATTGGTATGGCAGTTATAGACCATATTTGTCATCTCTTTCAAAGGCACCAAACTTACACCAGACTACATCAGACTGGGAACAAAATAATTTTTTTCTGGACTGAGAACTCTGTTTCATTTCCACAGCTAGACTCAGGGTTTGCCACAGAAGGTGGATAAAAGGAAGCCATTAGTCCTCTGTGCTAGAAAGTGAAGTACCTCTACAGGCTCCATGAGCTCATCATTTGCTACATTTCAAATATTATCACTTTGTTTACTTCCCTCTCCTTGTGGGAAAGACCAGAATACAGTGCGACTAGCTGTTTGATACTGAGTTCAAATAGGAGTCTGAAATCAAGAGAAGTCAAAAATACCAGGCTGTCCGCCCTGTCCTTGGTACCTGTGGGGAACTTTACTGGCCCTAACATATAATTAGTGTGCATCCTCATCATTCGTGGATTCCATACTTGCAAACTATCCTGCATGCTAAAATACGTAACCTCAAAGCTAGTAATCATGACATTGCCACAGTTCAGAAAAATACAGAGAACTGCAAACATTGTGAGCTGCCCATATGCATGGGCCCACTGCTGTCAAGCAGGGTGAGGTCAGCCTTATCTTAGCTCCCATATTATGAACAAGAGTACTTTTTGGTGATTTTCCTGGTACCACCTTTTTTTTTTTCTTTCTTTCTTTTCCTGCTCTTTTGGGCTTTTTGTTGTGATTTCACTACTTAAAATGGCCCCAAAGCATCATGTTGGCATGCGGTCTAATGTTTCTGAGCACAGGAGGCTGTGATATGCCTCATGGAGAAACTATATAAGCTAGATAAGCCTCATTCAGGCATAAGCTACAATGTTGTGGGCTGCAAGAACAGTTAAGCCTCATGTGTGAATAAAGGAGGTCTTGGTTGGATTCCCAGTCAGGGCACATGCCCAGGTTGTGGGCTTGATTCCCCAGTAGGAGCCACACAGGAGGTGGCTGATAAATGATTCTCTCTCAGCATTGATATTTCTATCTCTCCCTCTACTGTCCTCTCTGAAATCAATAGAAAATATATTAAAAAATAGATGGATTCCACAGAGTTATAGGATAATAAGTGGTCATTATGTAATGACTGGTTAGTTGATTGAATTTGAGGTAAAGGAAAGTGTGGAAGTATGCTGTTTAATATAATGATCATGTGGTCTCTTGGTCAGTAGCTGAATCCAAGTTAGGAAGATCATAATGAAGTCTATGGCATTTAGTAAAGGGGAAGATAAAGGAGGAGTATTGGCTGATGAGAAAAGTTTGAAAGTGATGTTATGAAATGTGTATTACAGGCCAAGGTTGGTGTGAGAAAATCAGACAGCAGTAAGACACTCGATAAGCATCCTGATAAGAGCAGCATGCTCACCATTGTTTCCTGCAGTTGTCTATAAAAATATATCTATTCCCTAGGAAAACATTTTGTTTAGCTACCCTCCCCATCTCTTAGGACTCGAGCAAAAGTCCCCAAATTCACAGCTCCAGAATTAGATCCCAACTAGTTGATAAAAAATTAAGTTCATAATTTTCTTTTGGAGGTGATCCAGAATTTCAATGGCAGGCAATAAAATGTAGAGATAATTCTATAGAAGGCAACTATCTTACCCGCTGATTATTGCCATTTCTGGGTAATGATGCCTGAAACTGCCACCATCCTGAGCAAGAGGCCAAAACTCAGAAAAAGCAAATTGAATAAAACCAAAAGGAAGGAGAGCAGAAGACCCACCACCAGTTACCTCCACTGTTGAATGTATTAAGAAAATTAATTTCTTTATTAGTATTTTTAACCAGATTCCTAATACATGCAGCAGAACTCATCCCAAGAGAAAGGATCACTCAGATTCTACAGAATAAATGGAATATGAGAAGCATCCAGGTGAACAGTGAACAAATAGAAACAAACAGATGCATATAAATCAAGTTCGGTAATCTTTTCTGACATTTGCATCCTTAGGGTTATCATGGTGAAAACTTAGTCTCAATGCCTCTTCCCATAATTCAGGGTGATTCAGCCATGGCTAATGTCTCATGGGGAAACATAGCAGGCACACATTCATAACTTCTGTGAATGCTTATTTTCATAGAAAGCTGAGACAATTTGGAGAATCATACATGATAATCATTTTCAAGCTAATTAACATCCATTCAACTGATATCCATTTCATATAATGCCAGAGTCTAACAGGTAGTCCTTATATCCCGATGTTATAAGGGACCTTTACTGCATGCATGAGAAATGCCTATTTTTATGTATTCTTTGGACCACTGGCATAATCTCCTCTCCCCTCTCATTGCCTGTGGTAGATGAGTACACAGAGGTTAAGCTACAATTCAGATGGTTCCATTAAATATGATAGATGTGAGTGGAGAATCTCACCAGTGATTGTTTTTATAGATGCAACCAAATGTTTCTCTCTGACGCTAGGGAACTTTTAATCTCCACTCAGAAAACCTCTTACGAGCACTTTATTGTGGCTGGACCACACTGGAGATCGAAATGCAAGATGAACATAAATCCACCTGTGTTGGACTTAGCCATGCTTCCCCAAGAAAAGACTAACCTAGCTCACTAGTATATTCTACTTATCCACCCATCGCTCTGGAATTCTGTGACCCCATGGGACATGCCACTCATTTGAAGAGTGGGTGTTTCTCTGTCTGCTTTTGCTCATTTGGATTGTGTGACAGTACGTATAAAGGAAAAAAGGCAATATTTAAGTAGGTACTTGGTCACTGAGAGACACTTCAGAACTATTTCCTTGTGCTTTTAACATACAGCCACAAGTAAGAGGGAAAATAGAAGCAAACTGGCATCTAATCCCTTCTTCAATGATCATTTCTCGCTCTTATTTGTCCTGGTGTATTTCAGCTAAAGAGACTTTCTGTGGTCATTTCAAATTAACCCTTCCAACTGGTTTCCAGATCCCATCGTTTTCTCCTCCTTCCCTTCCCACTCCCCACAGTCTTAGTTGTTGTTGTTGTCAAAGTGTAGCTCACATACAATATTATATTAGTTTCAGGTATACAACACAGTGATTCTACATTTCTATAACTTACGGTATGTTCACCATAATATGTCTAGTAACCAACTGTTACCACATAAAAGCGAGCCTGATATTGTTGACTCTATGCCCTGTGCTGCGTATGACATCCCTTTACCTTTCTCACTCATCCTTTGACCCCTCTGGCAACCATCAGTTGTTCTCTGGACATATGAGGTTGCTTTTGTTATGTTTTGCTTGTTTAGTTGTTCTGGTTTCGTGTATTTTTTGTTTTGCTTTGTTCTTAGATTCCACATAGAAGTGAAATAATACAATATTTGTCTTTGTATGACTTATTTCACTTAGTATAATACCCTCTATGTTCTTCCGTACCTGTTGCAAATAGCAAGATTGCATTTTGTTATGGTTGAATAGTATTTCATCTATTGATGAACACCTAGGTTGCTTTCATATTTTGGCTATTGTAAACAATGCTGCAATGAACATAGAGGTGCGTGTATCTTTTTGAATTATTGCTTTTGTTTCCTTTGGGTAAACACTGGGAAGTGGAATTTCTAGGTAACATGGTAGTTGTACTTTTAATTTTTGAGGATCCTTCACACTGTTTCCTACAGTGGCTGCACCATTTTACATTTCTACCAATAGCGGGTTCCCATTTCTCTACATCCTCAGCAATGCTTATTATTTGTTGATTTTTCATAATAGCCCTTCAGACAGGTGTGAGGTAGCATCTTATTGTGCTTTTGATTTGCATTTCCCTGATAACAAATAAGGTTGATCATCTTTTACAATATCTGTTGGCCTTCTGTATGTCTTCTTTGGAGAAATAGCCACTCAAGTAATCTGCCCACTTTAAAATCAGATTATTGTTTTGATGTTGAGTTGTATGAGTTATATATTTTTGATATATTTTGGACCCCTTATAGAATATGTCATTTGCAAATATCTGCCATTCAGTAGGTTATCTTTTCATGATTTACTTCACTGCATAAAAGCTTTTTAGTTTGATATAGTTCTATGTGTTTATTTTTGCTTTTGTTGCTTTTGTCCAGAGAGATACATCCAAGAAACTATTGCTATGACCAATGTCAAGATTTTACTGCTTATATTTCCCTCTAGGAGTTTTATGTTTTCAGGCCATACCTTGAAGTCTTTCATCCATTTTAGGACGATTTCCATAGGATGAAAGAAAGTGGTCCAGTCTATTATTTGCAGGTATCTACCCAGTTTGCCCAGCACCATTTATTGAAGAGACATTCATTACTCTAGTGCATATTCTTGCCTCATTTGTCATGGAGTAATTGACTACATAAGCAGGGTTTATTTCTGGACTCTCTATTTGGTCCCTTGCTTTATGTGTCTACTTTTGAGCCAGTAGCATACTGTTTTAATAACTACAGATTTGTAGTGTAGTTTGACTTCAGGGAGTATTTTTAGTATGTGAGGAAATAAATCCTTCAGTGCTAAAGGGGTACCTGACTAGCTTTCATAGCAAGCAGGATAGCAACACACACCACAATCATATCACTCTGTGTTAAATGGAGTGTGTAGTATACTTTGACAGTTTATGGCCTAGCTACAAGTGGATTAATATGGACTCAAGAGCCCATCATTGGGCCAATAGTGCTCAACATGACAAAAGCATTTCTACCCATTAGAGGACATTGGCAATGCCTGGAATTGTTTTTGGGTGTCATAACTGGTGGAGGGTGCTACTGATATCTACTTGGTGGAGGACTGGGATGATTCTAAACATCTTATAATGCATGAAACAGGAGAACAAGGAATTATGTTTTAGAAAATATTAGTCATACTGAGATTAAGAAACCCTGACCTAGAATCTGTGAATGCTCATTTTGTTCTTTTATTAATGTACTAATTGACTGCATATGTAACTATTCAATTTCACTTTAAACAAGAGAGAAAAAAATGCATTACTCCTAACTAAAATTATACATATTACATCAGAAATTCTTATCATGTTTTTTTTTTTTTCCTGTGACATGGACATCTTGGTAATAATCATTTTCCCTCCTTCTATAAAACTGGATATAGTTTTAGGCAAAATAGTCTAGTCACTAGTTCAATGTTTACACCAAGTACATAATGTGTATTTTCTCCCAGGTAATAAAAATAAAAAATAAATGATAAATTCAGCTAATGGCTAGATTTCACATAATATTTCATAATATTTGGCTATGAGAGATCAGAGTTAAATAAAATTGATAATACAGGCATCAACTTGTCTAGGTATCTCTCTATAGTTCCCTAGGTTAAAACTCAAGTGTACCTTCCATCACCAAACGGTGACCCAACATAGGAAAAGGAGAAGACTGGAACTCTCATAAGCACATCAAATGACGATGACAAGCTGCTGGGTATGTATGAATGCGTCTGTCATGCATTAGAAAGAGCCTGTGCAAATGGCCACCTTCATAATGAAAAGGTACAAGAGGGAGCCTGGGACACGGTAACACAAGCTTGAAATACTCCTGAGCCTCTGACAAGCTCTGTGTTCCTGGCGATGTCGTTTGTTCACTGAATCTGTTTCCTCCGTTTAGAATCGAAATGATGCATACTTCACAGTGTTCATATTCAAATGCACATGTGTGTACATGCCCCTGTGTCTGGAGTTTAGATGCAATAAATTACTAAATGCACATAAAAATAGCTAGCATTATGCTTGCCCCAAAGTAGGAGCTCCAACGCCAGGTGAATTTTAATAACTAGCACGCAGCCTTACCTAAGCAGATAAGAACATCTTGCAAATAATTACTTCTGTCTTCTAAGATAACCGCTACTGTTTGGCAACACAGAAGGGACTCCCAGTAGAAGCAACCTCACTCTCATTGCACCTGCTCCAGAGAAATCAAGAAATAATTACCTTTTCATTAGGAGACTTGATTGATGGAGCAACCTTCCCCGTGGCTGTGGGGAGATAAACAGGGCCGAGGAGAACAACCTGGGTTTTATTCCGCCTTGATTATTCCTGTTACGGGACTAATTTGAGTCCAGGGTGCAGCGTGTGCCACAACTGATTAAGAAGACGACCTGGGGCACATCCAGGCTGAGGCATCTTGATTGCAGAAATTGGGGCCTTTCACGTAATGAATGAAGGGCCATGAGGATGTAACACCCAGCAGTGCCAAGGCAGGCCTCTGCTTCCTCTGAATGCCAGGAGAAACCTGGCTTAAGACTCAGTGGTGATGTCCAAAGACCAGTCAATTATGACAAAAGCAAGCATTGCTCCCCAGTGGGCGCTTCCTCGTCCCAAGGGAAACAGCTTGTAGTTGAAAATAGCAATACCTTAGTTTTTATCGATCCAAATGGAGTGCTTTTGTAAAGTGCCTATTTTGTTGAAAAGTGTATGCTTTTCTTAGTTAGAATGGTGGCTACAAGACTGCCTAAAATTATCAATTGGAAATTAAAACTAAAACTCCATTCTGCCCACATTATTTTTGGAACAGATGTGAAAAAGAATCAAACTTCCAAAGAGTATAAACACTTCAGTCCTAAGACTCTCATTAATTTGGCTCGAGATTATATACATACACACACACACACACACACACACACACACACACACACACTGTCTAAGCTGTATAAATATTAATCAGGTAAATAGAGGAGGCAGGAGAATACTGGAATGTATTGGGCAGGAGGCTCAATAAGTTTAGTGAATATGGGTGAGATATAATGAGAATAGTGTTAACAATTCAGACAACCTGGGTTCAAATACTAAGCATATAAACCAGCTGTCTGGCATGTTTCAGATCACTGTATCCCTTTAAAATTTCAGTTTCTTACTTGCAAAGTCAGGATGCCAAATAGCTCAATCCCTTAAGAGTTTCCAGATATTTACATGTGACTATAGATGATTTCGAAGCACTGGGAGAGTATGAAGCATTATCAGTGCTTCCTAAACACAAGGGATTTATTAGGAAATGAAAACAATGTGTACAATTTGCTGACAGTAGGTCTTGATAAAGGCGATAGAAGATCATGGTGTACAGATAAGCCTTGAAGGGAGATGTGGTGCTGAACACTTTATTTATTCTCCTTAATTCTCAGTTCGCTTATCTCCTAAATGCTAAGTGATGATTAATCTATGCAACATATGCAAACAAACATGGTCAAACAAACATTAAAAACATTATAAGTACTAATGATAGAAATATTTGTTTAATATTAGTAGTGGTAATAGTTTATGTAGAATAAATAATGCAAATATTTTGTGAAATAGCAAAAGCATACTTTCTTATGCTGACTCCATTCCATAATTAAAATGGCTCAGTCAAAAAAATTTTGGATTTTATCTATCATAATTTATCAGCTATTCTTTATTTTATGTATGTAAGACTAGGTAGATAGACAGATATAGATTAGATATAGATATAGATATAGATATAGATATAGATATAGATATAGATATATGTATATAGGCCCAGTGCATAAAAATTTGACTGGGGGGGGTCAAAATAAAAAATATGTATCACTACTTTTTCATTATAAAATGGGACACCTGTATGGTTTGAACTCATTCCTTGAAATGCACTTCAAAACAAAAGTGATGTGCACTCAGCTTCGTGATGGTTACAGATGACATTCAATAGCAGCCATCCAAACAAAGTGGTGAGCAATGGTCCATGCAAGAACCAAGCAGCTCCATTTCCAAAAGGCTTTCAGTTAAGTGAGAAGGGGTGTTGCTCCCCAAATGTTAATTAAAGCTGCAATATTGCTGTAGGGCAGCCACACATACTTGGCTCGTGGACGGCTGGGATGCAGCATTCCCGCATATTGTAATCATGGTGATGTATGGCTTTGATATCATCACTAAGAAACAGTGTTATTTCAGATTACTCATTGCCAGCGGTCTTTGTTTCATAACACTCTTTTATTGTTTTATTCTGTTTACCCCTCGGCTTCACCCATCTACTTTGTACCTGACACATGAGCCTGATACTAAGTCACAGACGAATGTTCTTCCAGTATTGGATCTGCAAATCTACTGTGGATGTCAGAGACTGGCCCTCCTCCAACTTCAAGCTTGGTGCAGCGCTTTTAATTTCCCTTTCCTTATGTAAATAGCAGGCTCGGATTGAATTTTAAAATTAACACTCCCTTTTTCTCTTTTAATTTCAACCTATTTCATTTGTTGAACTTTACAGTATCACTAATTAAGTACTTACTCTACCAAAACTTACAATATGTGGAAATACAAAGCATAGTAAACCTCTCTCTTTTGAACATCATACAAAAATTTAATAAAGCTAACTATAGATTCACATGTAATAAAGAAAAATACAGAGAGATTTCCTCTATATTTTGTTCTGGTAACCTAATGGTGACATTTTGTAAAACCATTGGACAGTATCTCCACTGGGAAACTGACATTGGCAAATCCATTACTCTAAATGAGATAGCCATAGTTTCATTTGTACTGGTGTGTGTGTATTAAATTCTACACAACTTTATAATAACCAGTTCTGTGTGTCTACCATTATAGTAAAGATACAGACAGAACCAACACCATAAGCATCTTTCCAGTGGATCTTTGATAATTACATCCACTTTCACCCTTTTCCCCACCCATTCCTAATACTTGCCACTCAGTTTGTCCTCCATTTCTAGAATTTCATCGTAAATAGACATTGGGATTTTTTCCCCACCTAGCATAATTCTGGAGATTCATCTAAATTTTATAAATTGTCTATTCCATTTTTATTGCTCAGTAGTGTATCTTGCTATGTATGTACTATCATTGTTTAATGACTCACCTGTTAAAGAACATCTGGGGTGAGTCCAAATTGTAGTTACTATGAATACAGCTGCTATGAATACTTGCTGTACAGAGATTTGGGTGTGAACATGTTTTTATTTCTCTGGGATAAAGTCACAAGAGTACAATTGTAGGCCTAGTGTTTCTTAGGAAGTCCCAAATTATGTTTTCTATAGTGCCTGCACTATTTTCTATTTCCACAGGAAAGGTATGAGTGATTCAACTTCTCCACATACATGCCACCATTTGGTGTTGCCACTATTGTTTTTATTTTAGCATTCTAATAAGTACATGGTAATATTTCATTGTGGTTTTAATTTGCATTTTCCTAGTGGAAAATAATGTTGAGCATCTTTTAATGTGCTTATTTTCCCTATGTACAGGGTGGGGAAAAAGTAGGTTTATAGTTGTTAGTATGGAAAATATTACAATAATTCATAATAATTCATGAGCCGCCAATGTGGTTCAGTGGTTGAGCTTCAATCCATGCACCAAGAGGTTGTTGGTTCTATTCCTGGTCAGCTCTGGTTGTGGGCTCAATCCCCAGCAGGGGGCACATAGGAAGCAGCCAATCAATGTTGTGTATCTCACTGATGTTTCTATCTCCCTTTCCCTTCCCTCTTCTTTCTCTAAAATAAATAAAAGCATATCTAATCTAATAAACGAGCAATATTGAAATTGACCGTTTCTCTGGGATGCCTAAGCCACACCCACCAGCCAATCAGAGCGGCCGTATGCAAATTAACCCAGCCAAGATGGAGGCCGGCAATCACGGAGCTAGAGTAAACAGGAGGCTTCTGTTGCACCAGGAGGAAACTGTCTGCCTAGGCTGGTTGGGCCTCTCTCTGCTCACAGCAACATAGTTGCAACTATAGAAGTCACGAAGCTGAACCAAATAGGAGGCTTCCATTGCACCAGTGATGGAGGAAGCTGTCTGCCTAGGCCAGCTGGGCCTCTACTAAGGCAACATTCTTTCAATTATAAAGCCATGGAGCTGAAGCCAACAGGAGGCTTTGTTACCTGCCTAGGTCTGGGCTTAAAGCAACAGTGTATCAATTATAGAAGATAAATAAACCCCCAGAAACCTGCTTCCAGCCAGCCTTGCTGGGACGTTGGGTCATTGGGAGCTATGGGCAGCCTGAAAGCCTGAAAATGGCCCTCATCCCCGTACCCAGGCTGGCCAGGCACCCTAGTAGGGACTTGAACCCTGAAGGGACTGTGGGCAGCCTGAAAACAGCCCTCAGCCCCACACCCAGGCTGGCCACACCCCAATGGGGTGAGGGTCCACACTGGGGGGCTTGGCCAGCCTGCAAACAGCCATCAGCCCCTCACCCAGGCTGGCCAGACATGCCAGCAGGTGGACATCTCCCAAGGGGTCCCAGACTGTGAGAGGGCACAGGCTGGGCTGAGGGACCTCCTGAGTGCACAAATTTTTGTGCACCGGGCCCCTAGTTTAAAAAATAATAATACAAAAATAAACTCTGTGTTTCACATATTCACAGCTATACACCTATTTTTGTCCCATCCATACATCCTCTTCATTAAAATGACTCTTCATGTCTTTTGCTCACATTCTAACTGGATTGTTTTTACTACTGAGTTCAGTAAGTTCCTTGTATGTTCTAAGTATTAATCATTTATCAAATATATAGTTTTATCTATTTGTCCCCAATATGTAGCTTGTCTTTTCATCCTTTTCACATGGGCAAAACCATTCCCTTTTCTATGTTGTACTTTTGATGCCAAATCTGAAAATAATGGTGACTTACTCTAGATAAAGAACATTTTTTATTTTTATTTTATAATCCTATCTAATAAAGAGGGAATATGCTAATTGACACTCACACCATCACAAAGATGGAGGTGCCCACAGCAAATAAGGAGGGAATATGCTAATTGACTGCCCCACACTAAAAGATGGCAGCACCCACAGCCAATAAGAAGGGGATATGCTAATTACTGCCCCAACCTCAAAGATGGCAATGCCCACAGCCACAAGATGGCAGCACCCAGTCCCCTCAGTCCCCCAGCCTCCTATGGGTTGTTGTGGTGCTGTCTGCTGCAGCAGCAGAGTGTTTCCTACTGTAGGGGAGGAATGTATTTGGACATTTATGGTACCAATTAGCTGAAATGAGAAATTGTATTTCTGTTGGCCTTAGTCCTGTAGGTATTCCATTTCCCAAAAGACTGTCTACTCTAGCTGTGTCTTTCCTACAGGGTCTACCTTCTGGCCTAGGTATCTCTTTAGAGTAGATTTCCAGGTCAGCTGGTTAAGGAGTGCTTCTCCTATGTCAGTCACATCTGGTATTATTTATACGTCTTTGATTTGGGAAAACTGTAAGCCTACCTAGACTGCCTTCTACCACTATGTCATAAATGGGAAATACTGGGTATGGTTGGCCACTCTGTTATGTGGGAAGACAAGGTGTTTTGACATGATGCTACTGCTTGGATCCTGGAATCCACAGCAGCTCTCCTCTTTACCACCTTCAGAATTCTCCTTACTCTTCTCCTGCACAATGTCCAGTGTTTATGCTGTGCTTAGTGAGGGGCTGCAAGGAGAAATTCTTATCTGCACATCCCACTCAGATGTTTTTAATCTATTTCTCTCATATAATTATTAATTTTTAAAACTCCACCTATACTGGACACACACTATCTACAGAATCCCATAAACTTAATTGAATAAAGACGGAATGTTGATTTAATCTTTGTATATCAAAACATTTTGCCTATACCTTACAAAGAGATGATGCTCCATGTAAGATAAGTGAGAAGAGAAAGGATTAATCACATACAGTTTATGTCTTTAGAACATAGTACAAATTTTATTTATTTCTGTATTTGTCATAGTAGAGTTCCAAATTTTTGCTTTATCTCAAAAAATGTAAAGTGTTTGGAATGGTCAGTGTTGTTTAACTTATATTTTGATATTGGCTAGGATCCATTAAAGTAACTACAAAAATGTAAAGATCAATTTCTTGTTTTCTACATTCTTATTTTCATTGGAACAGTTCTAGAGATTTCTATGACTAGGTAAAAAAAAAATAAACATTATGTGTTCTGATTAAAAATGTTTTGTACACTTCGTTAAACTTTTAAAAATTTTGTAAACTTTTGTAAATAAAAAACTTTTTTTGTTTTTTCCTGTTCTTATTGTGACATTAGGGAAAAATTGTAGACAATAACTAGATGACTTTTAGGTTTCCACTATTGCTTTATTATTGTTGTTACCAATGGTCTCTCATATGACTGTAATATCTCTCTTTTAGATTAAGTAATATTTTTTAGCTATAAGGCCATCTCATTTGGAGTATCCTAAATAAATGCTGGGAGAGTGATCAGCAGGAAAATGAGCAGAACACACAGTTATGTGATCTACATCAGGATTTAAAGCAAATATTTCTAAAGGAGAAATTGTAACTCAAGGAATCCTTTGGGTTCCCTATAAAACTTTCGGGAATTTGATGACAAATCATTTATAATCCAATTAAAAGTAATAAAACACAATATAATCTGCCTGCATTCTAATATCATCACGTTTTTTTTTCATTTTTCCCCATCTAACATTTCTCTGACTACAAGGAATCTGTTAAAACTCTCTGTTTACTACCTTTCAGGTATTTAATATGTATTAAATTTTCACAGTTCATTATTAGATCCTATATCTAAATATTTATGCTGAGGATTTTAGCAAAAGTAGAAATAATTAACCTGGCATTAAAATGCATATGAAACTTTGACAAGGATTGGCTCCCATTTCAAACACACTTTCCCTTTAAGTATGCTTTGCATAGTTTAGCACTTAAGAGGTTTTAGAATGAAGGCTTATTTCTGAAATGCCATCCTACTTTCATTCCTCCCAAGGAGGGTCAGAATAACCTGCAAGTGGATCACTGAACAAAGAAAGTACCAAACTTCAAATTGTCCTTCTATAGTCCTTCAACTACAAACTTAGAGCATTTCTATGACATTTCAAAATGATGTAATACAATCCTGACACTACTGTTTAAAGGATGTAGCTTGAATCAAAAATAAACTAGTAGCCATATATCTAGAAATAAAAATTTTGTTTTGTTTTCCCATTTGACTTCTTAAAATTCATTTTAGTGCTCTTATGAAATGGAGACAATTTTCATTACTTGAATTCAAGGTATAGCATAAGAACTCTTCATCTCATGTATCCTGATTTGATGAAGTTTCCATAAGTAAAAACTTTATTCAGCTTATTTAGGAGACCACTTATAAATGCACTGCATTTTCTAAAGCAGAAAAGACACAATTATACTGATTTTGCCAGGAGACAGATCAACCTAGATACTGGGTATATCTCAATTAAACTGCCTCAAATAGGTCTGTGTTCATGGTCCTTGCTACTACCACCATCTAAAGAGCCAATAGTTTGGAAGAATCGAGATGGACTTGGAAAGGAAAAATACAATGCATTTGAAAATGTATTAGTCATAAAAGGACACAGCTCATACTGCTTTGCATGTAGTAGAAATTTCCATGTGCCCAAACTTAGAAATTGTGCTGTGTTCTTCATAAGTCCACAAGTATATGTCGATGTCATTACTCTTCCTCAAGGGGTTTTAGTTACCAAAAGAATAGAGAGGGCTCAGACAATTCTCAGGAAAGCTTGTATAACAGTAAATTGTAAAATATAGATGCCCACATAGACTCCCAGTGTCTTATCATATGCCAGCAAATCAATGAAAGTAGAGGATACACAGAAGCCAGTAAACAAGTTGGGGTATTAGCAATTTCAAGGTTTGCATTTAAGGAGCAAAGATTTCTAAGGAATAGTCTGACTGTATGGGTCTGGTCTGAAGAATACAGAGTGTATCAGATGACATTCTGTCTTACGATTCCAACTAAGTTCACCGGGTCTCTTCAGTTCCAAGGTGATCTCAACCCCCTAACAGGATTTAAAATCTTTAGGATATTTGTAAGAACTATTTACAAATACATAAAGTGTCTCATTATGCTAACCATACTAAAACCCTGGCAAAAACCTTAAAAATAATATTCCCTTCATAAAATCACTATATTGTAATATGGCAGAAAGAACTAGAGGGGCTCTGAAATGCCATACTGTTTGCTTGCTACTTATCTGAGCTTGGATAAGTAATAGTACTTGTAGAACCATCGGTGTCCTCAACTAGGAAACTCAACTCTTAAAGTTGTTTACACAGATGATCTACTAAAATTGACTTAAGTAGTACCTGGCACCAAGCAGACATTTTCCGCCTCCTCTTCTTTTCATTCACTCTTGGCACCCTCAGTCCATTATATCTGTTCTTATACTGGCTGATCAAAGTATTAGCAGGCTTCTCTAAGTAACTGGAGATGGAAACAAAAATTAAAATAAATGAGTCTTCTACTATTCTTGATCTTCGGCTGAATCCATTTTAATAGCTTACTTAGCTCATCAAATAATCATTACACTCAATAAATTGTCCAACACACTAATATAGAACTAAGTGACCATCAGCTGGCTCAGGCCCCTCATTGTCCCCTGAATAATGGCAGGCTGCAGCAGGATTTCTCTCTCGTTCTATCAGTGGAATAACATTTCTAGGAAAATTATGCACTCATAAAGTTGAAACAGCCAAATAACCAGAGAGTATTTTATCCTAATGTTTTCAGGACCACAAAATAGACATAAAGGAGAGAATAAAAATTAATTTAGCTGCTGAAGAGTAGATAGATTGTCATTGGGAAAGACAGGTCTTATGAACCCAGTTTGGGAGCATCCAAGACACACACACACACACACACACACACAAACACTTTATTTTGAAATTTTATTTGAATAATCAGCAAATGGCATAATTTCTCTCTGCATCTGTGTTTGCTCACTGGTAAAATATCAACAAATCTGCAAATCTGTTAGGATGTTATTTTGTATGTGTATTTATGAATTTTACTTTTTAAATGTTATTGCAAATAATTTAAGTGCTCCTACAGATTTTCATGTGTTGAAATTGATAAACACATTTTATTTTTTAGTTAAAATATATTTTTATTGATTTCAAAGAGGAATATAGAGGGAGAGAAATATTGAGACATCAACAATGAGAGTGAATCATTGATCGGCTGCCTTCTGCACTCCTCTTACTGAGGATGGATCCCGCAACCCAGGCATGTGCCTTTGACTGGAATCAAACCCAGGACTCTTCAGTCTGCAGGACAATGCTTTATCCACTGAGCCAAACAGGCTAGGGCTATTTTAAAGAAATCTCATTTTAAAAGTTATTGTGGAAACAGTTTAATGACAATATATCAACCAAATCATATTTGTAAAACAAACTACAACTAATTTAAAATAAATTCTATAAATTAAATATTTTACTATGAAAATTAGCATATCTTGTATCAAACAAGGTGCATCACTTTCAACTTGTTATTTCTACTATAGGCAATTCATATTCCGAAGCATGGTAAATAGGACATTATACCAATGCAGCAATCATGTCTTATTATATTCCTGAACCAGACTGACTTGTGGCCTTTAGGAAATGATTCTACTTCCTTTTGTCAAAGTTTCCTCATTTGTCAAATGGGCAAAAACATTATTGAATCATTCTGATATTTTATTATGACAAATCAATATCTAAACTGGTTGAATATTTACTCTTTTTTGAATCTATGAAGATAATTCACTATATCCTATTTAAAAATGTTTTAATTCAAAATATTGTAGAATGTTAGATTTCATGATTGTGCCAATGTCCATTTCAATTATACAACTGCATGTCTCCTATAAAACATGCTAACACATTAAAGTTGGACTGCATTAGAGAGATGCAATAGAAATTCTCAACACAAGTATCCCATCAAAAATAGTCACATGAGGGTCAAAATTCATCCAACAAATATTAAGGGAAAAATGTATTTCTGAAGCCAAAGACATAGGATGTATCTAATGGATGCTTAGATTTTTCAATGTGTATAGTACTCAAACTTAGCTTTCACTGAGGCATGCAAGCCATGTTTATATACTCTGTTCATATGAAACTCAGTCTCTTTCCTCAAAATGGTCAGAGTCTTTGCCAGCCAGGTGTGGCTCAGCAGTTGAGCATTGACTCAAGATCCAAAAGGTCACCAGTTGGATTCTAGGCCAGGCCATATGCATGAGATGCAGCCTTAATTCCCAGTAGGGAGCGTGCAGGAAGTAGCCGATTAATGTTCTCATCATTGATGTTTTTATCTTTCTTTTCCTCTCCCCTCCTCTTTGAAATCAACAAAAATATATTTTAAAAATTCAGTCTCATTGACATGAAAGAAGTGAAAAGAAATAACACATTTTGATGCAATGTACACTCAACTTGCAAAGCCCACTGCAAGTGTCCTCTTATTTGCAAAATGTCTCTCACCCTCATCTCAATCACACACACATTGCATACATGCGCACACCACTTCATACATAAATACAACATGCAAGTTATCATTCTCTTTCTCTGTATCTATTTGCTTATAGAGAAAGCATTTCTCAATACTATGACAGAACTTGAGAGGAAGTAATTCCTCCTGATGGACTATGATTGAAATCTGAAGTAGAGTAACTTTCTTATTTCTTTTTGACCTTCAATTTTCCCATCTGTAAAATGAGGGGACTCTAACCATGAGATTTCCCTATATGTTTAATTAGGCTTTTCTTTCAATAAATAAATTATTAATTTGTTTTGAAGTTTGAAAATCGCTTTTCCTAGAGGTTCCTCTGGGATACTTTTCGCTTTCTTATTCTATCGATTTATATCCTGTTACCATTGAGTTCTGCTCAGACTTCCTCTCTGACTTCACGCTAGTACCCATGTCACCCACCATCAAGGGTACAGCCCTATGAAAACGATATCTTCAAATGAGCCGGAACAAACCCAAGTCATCAAATACAATTTCAACGATGAACCCCAATATTTTACATTTGAATGCTTCTCCAAATGGTTGCAATTTATTAATGTCACATTAAAGGGCTCCCTTCATTTTTCCTGTTCAGTAAAGAGACACTTTATGAATGATGCTGACTTGGCCAAACTTCTAATGGATGGTTTTGAAAGTGAGCAACCCTCAGTATAAAGCAACTCAACTAACGCGAGCAGACTATGTGATGTGGTTTGCATCTGTGCAGAAGATGCCTCTTTATCCAACTTGTGGCTAATGTGATGGAAATTATGTCATCAAAGCTAAAGAGAAAACACGGGGCTTTCTGACTGTCTTCTCTAAGTCCTACTCCATGAAGGAAGGCATGACCTCTGGCTTCTCCACCTTCCACCTATGGCTGCATTGCTTCCGAGAGATTTCCCCAGCACATGAAGAAAGACATAGGAAGGGGTGGTGCCCATTTAAAAAAATTTGGATAGTGAAAAGTATAAGACAGATAAAAATAACCCCAACTCTCATATTACTACCACTAGTACTGATAAACACTTGAGTTTAGTTTCTGAACAGAATCTATACTTACCAATATTGATAAAATTCAAAAATGTAATAACTATTTCAAAAGGTTTAAAAATGAAATGAGCCCTAACTGGTTTGGCTCAGTGGATAAAGTATCGGCCTGCGGACTGAGGGGTCCCAGGTTCGGCTCTGGTCAAGGGCATGTACCTTGGTTGCGGACACTTCCCCAGTAGGAAGTGTGCAGGAGGTGGCTGATCGATGTTTCTCTCTCATCTATGTTTCTAACTCTCTATCCCTCTCCCTTCCTCTCTGTAAAAAATCAATATAATATATTTTTAAAAAATGAAATGATGTTATTGCTATCCCATGCTTGTGTAGGTCTGACAGCTTGCATGGCAGGGCACACTAACTTCCTGATTGATGGTCAACTCTGGGAGTATTGGAGGGGATGGGAGAATAGAGGAAATAGACATAGCAATACATTGTTTAAAACATAATAGGGAGATGGAAGTGAAACTGGAGTGGATTCAATTAGGTTTTCTTTTCAGAAAATGCATCAATATTCTAGTATCAATCTGCTTTCACTTGGCAAGTTCAGGCTCTAAACAACTACCCGAATGCGTTGAGAAACTGAGTAGATTGTTTGTTCCATTTCCCCATCTAATGCATGTCTCTTCTTAAACCTAAGTTTTCAATGTTATCAACGGGATGAATGTGCAATGCCATACAAATTGAACTACAAAGCTGATATGAATAACAGAATAACTTGACCCACCTTCCCCTACAGACAATTGTCTGCGGGCAACAGCTTTCAATGCTCTTGGGAATCAATCCTGGTGTTTATCCCATGTTTACAGATTACATTTATGTGAAGGTTTCTTGCTTATTGACTTTAGATATTATTGGAAGAAAATATTTTTATAGAAAAATCAAGAGTTAGTTCTCTCTTCTCTTATTCTGATAAGTTTTTTCATGTTATTCAACATAATAATGACAGCAGTTGTATTAAAAAGAATTAACATTTATTTAAATGATTGCTTTTAAACCAGGCATCGAGAGAGGTATTCTGGGGTACTTTCTCACTTTCACAATTCTCACAGGATCCCTCTGAAGAAAGTATTATAATTTTTGTTTTACAGATGAGAAAAATAGGATTAGAGATAGATAGTAACTTCCTTTTAATTATGTAATAAGTAATTGGTAGGATTGAAATAGAAATTGAAATTTGCCAACTAATCACCTATCTTTCTAACACTAGACAGACTTCATTCTCCTTGGGATCCTATAATTTCGCTTCACTCTTTCGCTTGCACAGTGTCATTAGTATTCCTTTACATCATTAGAAATTATTCATAAACAATGTTATTTAGGATGCACGATATCCCAGGAGAAGAACACAGTGTAATTTATTAAATCACTTTAACCATTGTAGTGAGGTTAGGCCTTTCCCCCGATTATCTGCTATTGCGAACGTTGCCAAGATCAATGTCTTTAGACCTTATTTGTACAGAAATTTAAAGAATCGCTTTGTGTTTTAGATTATTTCTTAAATTGCCAGTAGTGGGTTTGACTTAAAAATATTCTGTGAAAAAAATAATATGAATAATGATCAGAAACATCAATCAAGAGAACACAGAATCAAAACTAAGTTCCTGACCTCTGCTAATTATGGATTTCATGGAAGATGGAAATCACATCCTCTTGAGCAGCTGGTACCATAACTAGAGATTAGAGGAGTCTGTTTTTAAGTGTCTGTAATGCAGAGATTATAACAAGGTCTTTTATGCAATGGACAAATTTAAATTTCACTTTTACCTACTGATTTTTAAAAATTGTATGCTCTTGAGAAATAACAATTTCATACAAACAATTAATAAGTATTATATATAACTAGAGGCCCAGTGCACAAAAATTTGTGCACTCAGGGGGGTCCCTCAGCCCAGCCCGTGCCCTCTCAGAGTCTGGGATCCCCTCAGGAGATGTCCACCTGCTGGCTTAGGCCTGCTCCCTGGGGAATTGGGCCTAAAATGGCAGTCAGACATCCCTCTTGCAGCCTGGGAGCCCTCGGGGGATGTCCACTTGCCAGAGGGTAGCAGGCCTAAGCTGCAGTCGGACATCCTTAGCGCTGCTGAGGAGTCAGGAGAAGCTCCCACCACCACTGCTGTACTGGCAGCCTGGCTTGTGGCTGAGCAGAGCTCCCCCTGTGGGAGCACACTGACCACCAGGGGGCAGCTCCTGCATTAAGCATCTACCCCCTGGAGATCAGTGTATGTCATAGTGACCAGTCATTCCCAGTTCTGCTGTTAGAGTCAATTTGCATATTACCCTTTTATTATATAGGATATGTATATTTAATACTTCCATCTTATAATAATTACTATAAAATAATATATTAAAACTTAAGATTTGTAGTGTCTTATGGTTTTCAGGGATTTCTAATAAGTATATCATTGAATTGTGTTAATGACAGATTTTAAAGATAAAGAATAGGAAGTTCATAGGTATTAGAAGGTGTGTTTCATGTCTTAAGCCTGTTAATGGCCAATCCAGGAGTAGTATTGGGTTATATGACTTCTTTTCCATCACTCTCTCAACAGTGAAATGTTAGGTGCATCAGAGGTGATAACTTTAAAGAAAGACTGATTAGGATGTAGTTGTGCTTTATCCTTACTGTAAGAGGAGTGGGACTACCTGAAAATCCCAGTTCCTAGAATGTAAATTAATAAGTAAGTCCTGGGGGAAAATAAGTAGGTTCTCAAGTCTAGGATGCTTATCTTTTCCAGTTCATATGATTCATGATATCTTCAATGGTGCACTGTTTATTGCTTTTCCATAAGAACATGTGCTCCCATTGTGTTGAAAAAATAAATCACAGTCAGGAAAATAGGCTTAATAATATCACATGTAGAATATTGTTTTCATTTCCAAGCTATTTTAATACTCTCTCTGGTGAATCTATATGGGGGACTGCTAGCTGTAATTCTTTTGTAATTATTGTCATGTCAGATGAAGCTCAGAAATAGTCCCTCAACAATAGAACATCTGGCATAAGGAACTAGTTCCCTTGACTCTTAATACTTCAAGAGGTTTCATTAAGTTTTCATTTCTGTTAACTAAATCCCTCCTTATTTAAGGCACACAGAAGATAAAATAACACTCTAAAATTGGAAAGCTCTAATTTCTACATCTTCTGAACATGCCATATTTTGGAAATATTCTGGGGAAAGGGAAATACAATAGGAAACCAAATAATTAAGAGCTCTTATAATAGGAAAATAGTCTAATAATAAGGCATTCTAGGTGAGTATTGAGGGGCCCAAGGGTATTGCCAGAAATATGGAGTTAGGTAAACCTGACTTATTAGGAATTTGACCATGACCTCCTCATTTAGTACCCCTTATCGTCAGTGAGAATGGTGACTGGTATTTTTTAAATGTAATTTTATTTATTTCAGAGAGGAAGGGAGAGAGAGAGAGATAGAAACTTCAATGATGAGAGAGAATCATTGATTGGCTGCCTTCTGCATGCCCCGCACTGAGGATTGAGTCGCATGCATGTTCCGTGACTGAGAAACAAATCATGACCTTCTGGTTCATGGGTTGACACTCAACCACAGAGCCACATAAGCTAGGCGTGACTTGTATTTTGTAAGGATTCTGTCTAGAACTTAGTAAGTGCTTAAAAATTACAGTCCTTTATTGACAACACGACTTTATACATAGTTGATTATTATAACAAAAAGAAAAGGCCTTTCTATTAGATCAGACACTTTCATGGAGATAAGTTTGCATGCAAAAAAGCTCTGTTCTCCATCTCATTTCCCTTATTTCTTACTTCATCAAAGAAGGTTCCCACATTCTACCAGTTGCTTCAATTCTCCTGGTAAATATCACAAAACTACATTTTGTTACAACTTCAGATGTCTCCTAACTCTTAATTAGGACAATCAACCTCCTGAATGTACTAAGTGCTGCCATCTACCTTGGCCAATAGACAACACCATTTGCCATGTGTCTGGGGAATCCATATGATTTCTCCCTTCAAAATGAATTGTCTGTTTTCTGATTTTGACCCTAGACCGAATCGATTTCCAGGTTCTTTATTTGCAGACTGTTACTTTTTAGGTACCATTGGTTGTGACAGCCTCGCTCAATTTATTGACAATGGCACCTGAAGTTCAGTGAATAATTAGTTACTTTGTCTGGGCATGCCAATAGCCATCTTGCCATCCTGAGAGTTAGTGTTGATATGGTTAGAGAACTCATATAAACATTAAACTATCAGCCTTGAGTGGGAATTTACCTGTAGTCAAAGCCACAGATTATGCAAATTAGGAAATTCAAGTTTAGAAAAAGAAAATCACTCCTTCTAAAGTCAACTAGCATGAGTTGCAAAGCCAATACCACTGTCAAGATCTAGGAAGGGCTTCAGATATCATCCCACTTGTAAGTTAAATTACATGTGGGTTTTTCAGTTCCACAGATGCAGGCAGAAGACATGAGATGCTGGAGTCAGAAACAAAGGACTTTGTTACTCATGGTACTCCTGGCAGGCAGCATGAACCTCCTGTGCACAATAACTGCCTTTACTGTCTCAAATCCTATGGGTGATACAGAGGTAATCTCAAGTATATGCTACATATACAGTGGTTTATAGTTTAAATAAGGAACTCTGAATTTAGGAAACCCCAATCTTTTTGAACCAGTCCCACCTTACCTCCAGTGGAAGATATTATCTCTTCTCTGAACAGAAATCAAATCTGCTTCGATATATGGACTATAGATGATATAAACACAGTTTTATATTCTGAACTAGTAGTTCAAGGACAGTGTGATTAATGATTATAATTTATTAAAAGTTTGTTGTTGTTGTTTTCTTTACCCAAATTCAACTGTTAAGAGAGAATCATTTATTTTTTGCTATATTTGTCCAAGAATGAAATTAATCCTAGGACATGTTCTTCTCTGAGCTTGGAGCATTTTGAAAAACATAGCTTAAGACAGGAGTCTAGAAATCTGACTCTCCACCATACATTAGGCCCAAGGCCTTGTGCCTTATATACTACTTTCAGTTAACACTTGTTACTGGTAGATGCCTGAGCCAGTCTATAGTTTAATATAGAGTTTTCAGATTCCTATTCCATTTTTTCTCCTTCAAGTTACTTTTTAAGTTCATCTGTGCATTTAAAAGATACTACTTCTAAATATTTGACATAAAATTCTTTCCCATAATTTCTAGTCTTCCAATAGTCCCGTAAATGGAATACTTCCATTAAATCTATTTATTTATCTTCAGACATATGGGTTATATCTACAGACTTAATGGATTGCTTGTTTTTTTCCTAACCATGGCCCAATTTTATCTTTCACTCCTCCTCTTGAGCCTATTAGTCAGTTTACTGGAAAACCCTCCCTTTTACTTCTATATGTTGAATCACATTCATCCTCAAAGCCTACTGGAGATATGACTGTTCAAGAAAGATAACTGCCAGGTATAGCCTTACTTTGAAATAAAATTTTATCTGTACTTATCTTCTCAAAGCATTAGAATTTATTAGCATCAGCATTAACATTACTAAAAATATGATAATAACAGCACCCATACTAATCCTAAAAATTATCTTTTGTAGTACGGGATTGATCATTATATATCTAATCTAATAAAAGAGTAATATGCAATTTGACTGTCACTCCAAGACACCTAAGCCACGCCCACCAGCCAAGCCATGCCTCCCAGCCAATCAGAGTGGCTGTATGCAAACTAACCCAGCCAAGATGGAGGCCGGCAGCCACGGAGCTAGAGTAAACAGGAGGCTAAAATTGCAACTGCCTGACTAGGCCGGTGGGCCTCTGCTCAAGCAACAGTGTTTCAATTATAGAAGCCATGGAGCTGAAGCAAACAGGAGGCTGCCTGCCTAGGCCTGCCTAGGCCTCTACTCAAGGAAACAAAGTTTCAATTATAGAAGATAAATAAACCCCAGAAACCTGATTCAGCCAGCCTTGCTGGGACGTTGGGTCAATGGGAGCTGTGGGAAGCCTGAAAACAGCCCTCAGCCCTTTTTCTAGGCGGGCCACACCCCCATGGGGTGAGGGTTCCCACTAGGGGGGGTTGGCCAGCCTGCAAACAGCCATCAGCTCCTCAGCCAGGCTGGCAAGGCACGCCAGCAGGTGGACATCCCCCGAGGGGTCCCAGACTGCGAGAGGGCACAGGCTGGGTTGAGGGGACCCCCCCCCTGGAGTGCACAAATTTTTGTGCACTAATATATATATTTCAGAGAGGAAGAGAGAGAGGGAAAGAGAGAGAGAAACATTAGTAATGAGAAAGAACCATCAGTTAGCTGTGTCCTGCACAGCTCCTATAGGGGATAGAGCCCACAACCTGGGCATACGCCCTGACTGGGAATCAGACCATGATCTCCTGGTTCTTAGGTTGACACTCAACCACTGAGCCATGCTGGCTAGGCTTGATTATTATTTTACATTTGAGGTCATTACACCTCTTAGAAGTATATTAATATTCTAGAATTTACACTGCTAGGGAGTTCTAGAGATGGAAAACAGATCCACATCTTTTGATCCCAAACCTCTGAGCCAACTATAAATGCTAAAAGAGAAATGATTATGTAAATACTATGTCTACAGAGTGTTAAAATATCAATGCCAGATCTAAGTTGCTGCTTGGGATATGTTTTTTGCTTTGTAAGTTTTGCAATGAATATGCAAGGTGGAGAACATTAAAGTTTAAATAGTAATGCATTTATTTACTCAACTCACTGTGAAAACATAGCACCTAACATATTCCATTTGTCTATAATTTATTTTAGATTTGATGTAACAGTAAGCATTACTATGACTAGGACCTGCACAGTTTTCTGTCCCTGAGGAAAAACCTGCCTCTTATACTAGGTTAACTTGGAGGATTCCTGTTCATATACATACACTGCTCACATAGTTCATTATATTCCCTAGGAAGTCCATGGACACTCTGCTGACACAAACGTGGAAACAAAGAAAACTGAAACACACCTCACAGACAAATAGCCCCAAATAGGAATCAGCAGAAGAATCTGGCAAAACCACTAAGGCAGGTTTTCTAGCTGGGAAGCCACCAAAGTACCCGAGTCTTGGAATTAGGGTCCAAACACAGTACACTTTAAATTATAAATCAAATAATGTTTGTGAATGTTTACAATCCCTAAGGGGAAATAAATACACAATAAAAGTAAAAATAAACAACATCAAAAATATAGGATAGAAATTATAGGTTCTTTGAATATAATGAAAACTGCATCTACTCCTTCATTTCAAATAGATATTTATAATTATACAATATTAAGTAAAATGACAACAAAGCTTTAAAAGGATAGACAAAATAATGTTAATAAAGGATACATTTTTCAAAGATAACATGATGGGTTTGATCACCTTAATGCACATTTTTACATGGCTACATAACCTTTATGTATCTTCAATGGTTAAGTGTCCATTCTACTCAGACTCATGAGTCATGGGAAATCACTAGGGAGCAGCAGGGAGGCCACTGGAATCTCTGTAGCACACCTGCTGGGTCCTGAGCCATGGGGGGAAGGTTCCTCTCCTAGGAGACCACTGGTGATGTTATCCTTTTGGAACATCATGGCTTTAACTCAAACCTTAACCGAGAAGTTCTTTCTCGGCTCACTAGTTCCTTTTAAAAACAGTCCTCTCAAGCCCAGCTGGTGTGGCTCAGTGGCTGAGCCTCAACATATGAACCAGGAGGTCATGGTTTGATTCCTGGTCAGGGTACATACTCAGGTTGCAGTCTTGATCCCCAGTGTGGGACATGCAAGAGGCAGCCGATCAATGTTTCTCTCTCATCATTGATGTTTCCATCTCTCTTTCCCTCTCCCTTTCTGTCTAAAATCAATAAAAATATATTTTAAAAAGTTAAAAATAAATAAGTAAATAAAGATAACTATTTCAATGATAACAGCAATAATCACAGTGACCCTCTGTACTATGGCGAAGCAATGTAACAGAAACTTCCCACAGAATATTTTTCTTAGTCTTCACAATTAGTGTATGAGCCATATTATGTTCTCAACTTTGCAGGTAATGAACCTGAAATTGTTCACAAAGGAAAATGTGAGGTCAAGGGCAGGTTGTTCATTTTAATTTACAAAGAGACAGAGGCACAGAAATGCTAAGTGATTTATAGCCATGCTGGCTAAAAATAACAGTACAGCCCTGCTGACAACATTGAGAACAATTTTTCTTCCAAATGAGCTCTGATTATATGATCTTAAAAGATACTGTCTGGCTGTATGAATTCACTGCACAGAATCTCATCACCTCTACACCTCCTACAATACTGTGCATGAAACATTTACTAAATGGCTGCAAAGAAAATGCATCACCAGGTGGGGGGAGGCCCTCCTGAAGCCAGCTGACAGTTCCTGGTATGGGGATCTAGTCATGAGCAGTAGACCTTTTGTCCTAATTCCTAATGTGAGATGAAGAGTGGGTGGTGCTACTGTGGCGTAGGCCATTAGTAATCTTAGCTAAGAAGGATTCTGCTTTCGGTACAACTTTAAACTTTCTATTCTTTTGAAAAAGAAATTAAATGTTTCTATCATGAAAGAAACTACCATTTCCTTTGGAGTCCCTAGAAATGTGAAACTACAATGAATCTCGCAATGTTATTGGCATCTTGGAGACTATGACATGGATTCTGTTAACTGTATTAAGTAATGTTGAAAGGGAAGGCATGGCTTGTTCAAATGTATAGGTCTCGCTGGAAAAAAAAAAGTACTTTATTCTCTCACTGGCTTATGAATTCATTCCACGAGCATTTACTGAGGATGTTCTGTGTCTGTGACAGCACTATGCACTGGAAAACCAGAAAAACAAAGCAGAGAGGTGACGCAATATAGGACATGGTGGGTGGATATACTACAAAGTATCATGTGAGTTAGCAGAGGCAAGTTCAAGATTTTGGGCACATTAATGCATTATGATGAACCTGACCTCTGATTGGACAGTTCTTTCTCTGTCCAATTAGTTATTTCATGTGCACCTGAACATGACCCCCTCCCCCCATAATCTTTTTGTTTTTATAGAATACTAGAGGCCCAGTGCACAAAAATTTGTGCACTCGTGGGGGGTCCCTCAGCCCGGCCTGTGCCCTCTTGCAATCTGGGATGCCTCGGAGGATGTCCACCTACTGGCTTAGGCTCACTCCCTGGGGGATCGGGCCTAAGCTGGCAGTCAGACATTCCTCTGGCAGCACAGGAGTCCTCAGAGGATGTACACTTGTCAGTGGGGAGCAGGCCTAAGCTGCCATCAGACATTCTTAGCACTGCTAAGGAGGCAGGAGAGGCTTTCACCACCACTGCTGTACTGGCAGCCATCAGCCTGGCTTGTGGTTGAGGAGAGCTTCCCCTATGGGAGTGCGCTGACCACCGAGGGCAGCTCCTGCAGAGCATCTGCCCCCTGGTGGTCAGTGTGTGTCATAGTGACCAGTCATTCCCAGTGGTTCTGCTGTTAGGGTCAATTTGTATATTACCCTTTTATTATATAGGATAATTAATAAAATAATTGATCTTTATTATGTGCTACTGACATTGTGGTGTGTACTTTATATAGATTATTATTTTATTGTTATTCTGGAAGATTTCTGTGATATAGAAATCATTCTAACAAGAGGGGATATAACTAAATAAATGAATGTATACACATATGCACACATATTTGCGGGGGCCTTTGTATATACATATCTATATTTTGTGTAGATATGTTTTGTTATGTATATAATATATGCATATTTGTGTCAGCATAGGCATAGGCCAATCAACAAATATTCATCACTTTCTAAGTTGTATTTATGCTGTCTCTTTGTTTGTAAAATATTCATGTTAACACAAAATATTCTATTATTTTGCTTAGGGAAAAAACAAGCTTTATGCCTAAAATTCAGTTATAGTTAATGTAAATTCAAATTATAAACACCCACATTAAGTGTGTGTGTGTGTGTGTGTGTGTGTGTACATGTATCTACCAGGGAAACAGCAATATCCTTCAGAATAAAGAGATATTGCTTTAGGATGAAGAGACCAGGATTCTATTTCTGGCTCTGCTACCGAAACATTTCATAACCACCCAACATTTCAGATGCTGAAAGTATTTGACTAAGTGTTCTGAAAATTGTCTTTAAAAAGGTAACTTTTTAAAAATTAGTGAGATTTTGTGGTGAAATGCACAAGCTCTACAGGCAGACCACCTACATACCAAGTTTTGAGAGCTTCAGTGGGTTGCAGTGAACATTAAAGGATTTAATTTATGTAATAACTCAGAAAGTGTCCAACAAATAGTGACCTATAAATAAACGTTGGCAAATTATATCTTCTTAGATATACAGCGTGTCCTGGCTGGTTTGGCTCAAAGGATAGAGCATCAGCCTGGGAACTGAAGGGTTCCCGGTTTGATTCTGGTCAAGGGCACAAGCCTGGATTGGGTTGCAGGCCTGATCCCAGTAGGGGACCGCAGGAGGCAGCCCATCAATGATTCTCTCTCACCATTGATCTCTCCCTCTCTCCTTCTCTTTCCCTCTCCTGAAATTGATAAAAAAAAATATTAAAAGAAAAACAAACCTTAAATATACAGCATAACTGTATGGTTTTACAAAGCAATGTCACCCCAATAAATAAAATGAACTAGCCTCATCCAAAAAAGTGCCTTTTTTAGTTCTGTACCACTTCTCAGATATTGATATTAGTTTGGATACCATCATTTTTATTTTATATTTCACACTTTTTTAAATTTTTATTACAGACCCTGGAAAGAAAGAAAGAAAGAAAGAAAGAAAGAAAGAAAGAAAGAAAGAAAGAAAGAAGTTATATAACTCTCCCATTCAAAAATCCATTAAGCTGCACCACTTAACATTCCACACTAATTTTAATTTACTATTGACATTCCCTTAAGGTAAGGTTAGCAAAATCCAATAACCACAAGAGGTGATAGATATGATAATGAATATAGCTAGAGAACATAAAGTTTTAAGTTGATGTGATTATACCGTGCCTTTAGCAATAATTCTAAAAAACTGGACAGCACATTTCCAATCTAAAGAAACATCCAGCGTTCATGTCCAAGCAGAGAGATTCCATGTTGAAACCTAGGCCTAGTTTGATCACATATTCCAGTTTTCCAAGAGAAGCTAAACATCTGGATTTTAATGCAAAATTTCAAAAAACTTTTTCAGCATTAATCATGTATCTTATTTATCCCTTGTTGCCAACAGGCCTTTAGCTCCATGGCTTCTCTGGACCAGTGTTAGAGGACTGCTTTATTTTTATGCCAACCTATAGACACTTTTCACAATTCCACTGCTTGTGCCCAGTTAATGAACTGCCCTTTAATTCCCCTGCCACTGAGCTAAAATGACCTTGCAAAAGTGCACATTGCTCATACATATATCTTAGCTGCACCTACCCAAAGGAAAAAGGGATGGCTGAACTGAGTTACCTTTCCTGAGTTGTCTTGGTCAATCCAAATTCAGTGAAAATAGAGTAAGTTCTGGGTAAAAATAACCAATTTGCATAGTAATTAGTCTCTAGGATAACAAAGGGGGTGAGAGACTTTTCTCCCTTCTTGGCATTATAAACTTTCTGGGCTCCAGGCACTGGGTGACCTCATTGGACAGGTGCTCAGCAAGGGATGCTGCAGTAATAATGGGAAGGAGAAAGAAGGAAGATTTCCCAAGAGTTAGATTTCTATAGAGAAAGCCCTGAGGCACCGAGAGAAACCAATTATTTCTGCATCTGGGACAGTGCTTCCTCCCAAGCTTGGCATTTACCTCAACCCACCTTGAGCTGAGATAGGGCATCTGCCATCATTTGTCCTCTCATGCTCATTACTCTTCTCTGACTTTGGGCAACTTTCTCCACTATTTTTCTTCCTCTTCTGCTAATTTTCTTGTTAAAGGGAGCTCATCAGAAATAATGAAAATTGTATCCAGTTGCCTCTTTAAAAAAAGGCCATTGTGAAACACTAATAAGAATCCATAGAGAAGGCACCGTATTTTTGGACACTATCGTGGTGAGCATTTAGGTCTGTGTGTTTGCTCTATGTCCTTCTCCATAGTGACCCAAATTCTGTTCAGAGAGGGGGTGGGAACAGCACTCGCTTAGCTTTGGATACCTGGGTTGAATCACTATCACAAAGTGACATTAGAAAAATTGAGTTTTACTGAAAGTTGGACATTTCATGTTTCAGGTAATATATTTTTAACTCTGTTGTCATCATATTGCTCAGAGGATGAATGTAGTTAATTTAGACAAAATCACTACTATTCTTTATCCCCCGGAAATAGATTTGAATTAGCTCACGCATGCAGAAAGACACACATGATTTATAAAAGGTAAAGATATTAGACAAATTTGTTCCATGCAAAAGCTAACCAAGGCCAGATCAGGTAAAACTAACGATTTTCTTAAATAAGTCTGCCTGCATACATAGTTGCTTTCACTGGGAAATTTTGTTCTGACTAGTTAAAGATATAAGATAAAAAGGAAGATATGGTCACCAGTAAAACATTCTTTTTTATTCACAGTTAAAGATTGCTCCTATTTTTTTTTTTAGAAAAGAAAAATTCAGAATTTTGCTGCAATTTTCTAAACGGAATGTTCTTTATTGAATCCATAGGTAGTTTATAATGTCTTGGTGGATAACTCTATTCAAAAATAAAGTTATAACTATGGATGGTGTCAAGATGTACTGGACTTATGGAGATCACTTTGTAAGTTATGTAAATGTCTAACCACTACACTATATAGCTGAAATTCATATACTATTGAATATCAACTGTAATTTAAAAAAATGAAAAATAGCCTGGCCAGTGTGGCTCTGTGGCTGAACATTGATCTATTAAACAGTAGGTCATAGTTCAGTCATGGACAGGGCACGTGCCCAGGTTGATCTTCAGTAAGGGATGTGCAGGAGGTAGTGGATCAATGATTTTCTCTCATCATTGATGTTTCTATCTCTCTCTCCCTCGCTCTCCTCTCTGAAATCAATAAAAACTAAATAAAGCCCAAAGGAATCACATCATCCATAATTACCAGTTACGGACATTTGCATTATTTACCTATCAGAGAATTACAAGCCAACTAGAAAATGTGGATTATCTCAGATCCTAGCCAAAGTAGATTATTTATTTTCTCATCAAAATTATAAGACACAAAGTAATGATAGTACACGTAAGAAATATTGGGGGTGAGGAGGAGGCAGAAAGCATGATTTAAAGACACTCTCAATATTTCTTACACTGCAATATGCATGCAATTGGTGCCTGAAACTTTGGACTTTGCCATGTGGACCAATAGCTTTAGTGACTACTACTGATCTCTTGACATAAAGATTTTTTTCTTTTAATGTATGGTGAGAAAGTGTTATGACAATCTGCACCTGGACCTGAGAACTGGCTTTAAATGAATAAAGAAGCATTTTATTCAACATGTATTCAAAAGGATGAACAATGCAAAGCAGCTGTGCAGAATATCTAAACGAAAATGCAACGTGATTGCAGAGACACTCATTTGTATGGTTTATTACATCCGCATCTTGGACTGCTATGTCTGAAAAGCACAGTTCTCGTATAAAACTGGTGCAGAGGAGAGAAAGGCAGAGAAGGAACAACTACAACTCACTCAACTTTTACAGAGTCAGTAAAAGGGAAGAAATACATACCAAAATAAGGCTTCTATTTTTTTATGCTGAGTTTCTTTTATCTATTTTTTATTTTTTTTGCTGGTGTAAAAGAAAACAGGTTTATTCAGGCGCCCGGACCTGAGAGAATGGCAGATTCCAGTCTCCAGGACTGTACCTCTTTATCCTCTAGTCCATTCTTATAGGGACAAAGAAAGGAGGATGCCAGTGAGTCAAAAGCAAAAAAAAAATGAATAGAGAGCACCTGAACACACCAACACCTAGCGAGATCACTGGATAAAGAGAAAAAAAAAGCTCTCCCTATGCTGAGCTTCTTTTCGATAGAGTCATTCTTAACGTTCTGAATAAAAACTATAATCCAACAAAGGAATAAATATTCAGCAGAAGGAGAGCTGAAATATTCACAAGATAAAGTGGCCAGGTATAAGGATGATTCTCTGTAACCAGTGGGAGAAAAGTCATTTAGCAGTTCCTGGGTGTTTGCTTTCAAAGTCACCGTAATCATGAAAACCCATTTTGATGAAGTTAAATTACAAACTGCTGACTACTGTAGCCCTAAATTTTATCATAAGACATTTTTAAAGCTATATATTATCAACTTAAGATGCCACTGAAACTTATTGCCTCAGTTTTGTAAAGTAGTTTACTTTTTGAGGGAAAATAATTGCTATATGCAAAGAAACTGTGCCTTACTTTCTAGAGAATAAGGCCATTTCTCTACATATGAATAAATATCTATCTGTTATGTAATTCCTTTTGCCACATAAACATTTGTCTTCTATGTAGGAAAACACTTGTGGAAAGAAAATAATGAAAACACTATATTCTCTTTGGTTCCCAAGGGGAGAAGAGAGAGAGTAATTGGAGTCCTGTTTTCCTTCTCTGTGGAAATTCTGTGTCTCATTTGTGGGCTTTCTCAGTACAATTCCCCCTATGGAAGATTTCCATCATACCAACTGGATGAAATGTTTTTCTTTTTCAGGATTCCACAGATTTCCCTCATGATTATTCCAAACCACTGATTTAATCATGGCTCAGTATGGGCCATGCATAGCCCAGGAGAGGACCGGGGCAGAGACTGGATCCGCCCTGCACCAGAGCATGCTGGGTGCAGAGGGGACCAGTGTGATCACACCTGAGTGAAGAGAAACCTCCAAGTAGCCTCCTCTCAACTTGATTGTGAAAGAGCTTTCCGTTGCAAACAGAGAGTAATAAGCTTTCTCTCATCCCAGTGACACCTGTGTCCCTGTACTTGCTGCTCTGCCATAACTCATGTCAAGGATAGGAAAGGCTTAACTACCTCAAAACACACATGCTTTCAGATCTCCTACACTTTTTATCTTTATTGTTGAGAGTATTACATGTCCCCTTTGCCCCCATTGACCTCTTCTACCCCACTCTGCCCACCCCCAGGCCTTTACCACCCTATTGTCTGTGGCTATGGGTTATGCATTTATGCATTTGCATTTTTAAGAATATGTTTTTATTGATTTTTTGAGAGAGGAGTTGGAGAGAGGGATAGAAACACTGATGACAGAGAAACATCAACATCTATTTGCTGTCTCCTGCACATCCCACACTGGGGACTGAGTCCACAACCTGGGCATGTGCCCTGACTGGGAATCCAACTGTGACCTCCTAGTTCATAGGTCGACACTCAACCACTGAACCACACTGACCAGGCTATATCACCTACATTTTTACAAATGACATTTAAGCACTCCTTTTCCACCAGGGAGTCTTCCTTCTCCCAGTGAAATGTTAAATCAATCCATGAAAGAATTGCTTTGGTTATTGCAACAGGAACCAGGTAGAGGACTGGTTTCATAATAAATGTCTTCTGTTTCAATCATGATTTTCAAGTACAAATTCCTCCTGGCAACATTTTTCTGCCTCATCAGGCTTCCAGTTTACTGCTCACTTCAGGCTGATCTGCACAGCCATTTCTTCTTCTTTTTTATTTTATTATTTTATTATCATTATTTTTATTAATGCTTAAAATATTACAAAGAATAGTATATATGTTTCCTTTTTTCCCCCCTTGACCTTCCCCCAGCCTCCCCTACCCTCCAATGTTTTGTGTCCATTGGTAATGCTTATATGCATGCATAAAGATCCTTTGGTTGATCTCTTTCCACTCCCCCTAACCCTCCCCGGCCTTCCTGCTGTAGTTTGACACTCTGTTTGATGCTGCTCTGCTTCTGTATCTATTTTTATCAGTTTATAATTGTCTTTATTATCCATAAATGAATGATATCTTGTGGTATTTTTCTTTCATTGATTGGCTTAAAGGAAGATAAACAATCCAATCAAAAAATGGGCAAAGGACCTAAATAGACACTTTTCAAAAGAGGACATTCAGAAAGCCAAGAGACATATGAAAACATGCTCAAAGTCACTAATCATCCAAGAGATGCAAATCAACACAACAATGAGGTACCATCTCACACCTGTCAGAATGGCTATCATCAACAAATCAACAAATGACAAGTGCTGGAGAGGATGCGGAGAAAAAGGAACCCTCATGCACTGCTGGTGGAAATGCAGACTGATGCAACCACTATGGAAGACAGTATGGTGTTTCCTCAAAAATTTAAAAATGGAACTGCCATTTGACCCAGTGATCCCACTTCTAGGGCTATATCCCAAGAAGCCAGAAACACCAATCAGAAAGGATATATACATCCCTATGTTCATAGCAGCACAATTCACCATAGCTAAGATTTGGAAACAGCCTAAGTGGCCATCAGCAGATGAATGGATTAGAAAACTGTGGTATATCTGCACAGCCATTTCCACACCTTTCCAGGTGTGGCTCTCGTGAGGCTCTATGTAAATTGTTCATTTCCACTCTACAGCATATATGCCCAGGCTCTCGGGAATGCCAGGCAGCATTCTCCAAGCCATAGCAAATCACTTACATCCTTCCACCCAACTGTCTATATAGTCCACTTATCCTATATAATAAAAGGCTAATATGCAAATTGACCGAACGATAGAACCGGTTCCTATGATGCACACTGACCACCAGGAGGAAGACATTCAACACAGGAGCTGCCCCGTGGTGGTCAGCGTGCTCCCACAGGGGGAGTGCTGCTCAGCCAGAAGCTGGGCTGATGGCTGGTGAGTGCAGCAGCGGTGGTGGCGGGAGCCTCGCCTGCCTCCATAGCAGTGCTAAGGATGTCCATGGGGAGGGGGCCTAAGCCCTCAGTCGGACATTCCCCTAGGGCTCCCAGACTGTGAAAGGGCATAGGCTGGGCTGAGGGATCCCCCCCGCACCCGCCACCAGTAGAGAGTGTGAATGTTGTGTACCAGGCTTCTAGTATTTGCATAATGACAGAGAAGAGGCCCCCTGATTGATTCTTCCTGGAATCATGACAATGTGCTTCAAGGTGATTGCTGTTCTCCACCTGTGCACAGAGAGGTTAAAGTCTATATATATGTAGTTTTGTGTATTTTGTGCATAAATGTGTATACTAAAAAGGCAATTTAAATAAATATTTATAATAGACAATATTTTTATAAATAATTTACAATATTATATGTAATGATCTGGATAACATTTATTTAATTAAGAAACCATATAAAAAAATAAGACCAGTTCAGTGAATGTGTAACGACTACCTTATTTTATAGGTGTTAGCATGGCTTTTAGTGAAGACTTCTTTGTCTCTCCTTCGCATTATCACATAAATACCGCCTTGTTTTGTTTTGTTTTGTTTTGTTTTGCACGTTAACCCTCACTCCGTGCCTCATGCCCACCATTTAATGAACAGTCCAATGAATGGATCCCCAGTGAATGGATCCCAAACTTCAGTTCAAATGACTAGAGTAAACCATTGAGCAATCCTAGGTCTTGAGTGCCTTGGAGAGTTAGATAGTCCTTTAATATCTTGGACATGTTCTAAATTCATTGTAGGCAGAGGTTCCATAGACTGGAAAACACTGTTTGAAGAGGGGAGGTTTGCATTCTGTTTGTTTTATCCTCCCTGTGTCTCTTAGCCCATAAAGAGCAAATATCATCACACTACACACACCCGTAACTTGCAAAGCATTAGGCGTACTGATTCTACCTGTCATTTTGCTATGTGCCCCCCTGAAACTCCCACAGGAAAGAGGAAATCAGGGAAGCAGTTACTGGTGTGCTTGGTTCAGCTCTTACAGCTGCTTTTCTAGGCTGGCACGCTTTCTCATCTAGTGCTCTAACATTTGTGTTTAGTGGACAGAATAGAAGCCACAGGTGGAGAGGACACAGACTCCCTTGGCGTGCTCTTTTAGATACAGTCTGCCTGCAGAAAACACATGGTTTTTCTCCACTTCTGCTCCCACTGGGAAAACCCACTGGGACTAGGTTTGTCTAAACTACCCTATTTTCCAGTGTATAAGACGACTGGGTGTATAAGACAACCCCCAACTTTTGAGAAGATTTTCCTGGGTTAGAAAGTCATCTTATACGCCAGAAAATACAGTATGTGCATATGTCTAGCAGATGACAGAGAGAAGATAATCAAACCTTCATGTTGGCTAAGGTGCATACAACATCCTTCTCTCCAGCTGTATCAGCAGCAAAACTCTCTAGGTGACACCGTACTCTTTTTCTCAATTAAGACTGAAATTTGAGAGGGAAAATTATAATCTTTAAATCTTATTTGAATATCCATGTAACCAGAAAAAGTCAAGGCATATTTCTTAAAGGAAAATCACCAGCCATATTGCATTAGCTGATTGTCTTATTGTCGCTTTGGATCACATGGAGCTACAAGACAACCATGTTGAGTGGCTAATGCCATCTCAGCCACTAGCTAATACAATTTCTCCACCTATAATAAACAACACACAGGGTTGGCATGGAGATTAAATATGATAATGAGATTATAACACTCAGCATAAAAGCATATGTAGGTTACGCTACACTTCTGTACCTAATAAAATTTATCCCCTGCTCAGAAATAGGACTATTAGAATTCTATTTTTTAAAGATATGACTGACCATCATAAATGTCCACAAATCCATCTGGACCTCCTTAAGCGCCCAGTATGTCAACCATCCTTGTTTTTACTGTTAGTTCCTAAAAGATACCTGCCATTAAGCAAAAGAGTTTACGTGGCATTACAAACCTTTGGGTACTTGGTTTTTTAAGGTAGTTTTGAGATCACTTTAAACAGTGCATGAAGTAGCATCCTCGCTTCCACCCAATGGGAAGCATCCCCAGCTCCCAGCATGCAATGGCACAAGGCCCCTGCAGTGGCGCCCGCTTCCAGTAGGTGGCCCTGAGGTGTGATGCTCAGCAGCCACCTGCCACCCTGCAGTCAGCTCCTGCTCAGAGCTGCATCCCTTTGCTCTCAGAGTCCCAGGGAGAAGGGAGACACCCTGAGAAGTAACTGAAGAAAAAGCAGGGCTCAACGTGAAAAAATTGCAGCTGGATAATCCAAAAGAAAAAGAAGGAAGTATGGAATGTATGTAAACAGAAAACAAATTCAAAAACCAGAAGGAGAGAAAAAGAAGAAATGACCCCATGCATGCGTTTTCAGGGCACACATCATGCATTATCCCCTGTGTGAGCCACTCACTTGCTGATGACCTTGGAATGTCATTTCAACGCTCTGAGCCTCAGTTTCTCTTTGTATAGAAACAGAAATTGCATTGATGCTGTGCAGTTGACAATACAGTTAAGTAAAACGTATGGTGAACATGTTAGAGAACTGCCAGAGCACAGGAATCTACTGTGCCTGTGTGGAAGACAGCCAGGAGAATGATGGGGAGCTTCATGACAGAGTGAAGGAAATAGAATAAAGAGAATGTGAACTTCGGAGTCAGAGAAACCCAGACTTTTTTCACAGATCTACTAGTAAGCAGCGATTTGACCCTGAGACTCTCAGCTTCCATTTCCTTATCAGTAAAGCGCTGATAGTGAAATCTCCCTAGCAGGGATGGTGAGATGATACATGTGGCTCATTTATTATTCTGCATTAACAGCCTATTAAAATCATATCACCTCTTACTGAAAAGTATGACATAAAAATGCAAAAAATATGTATTTTTTCCCACCACATTTAAACATTTGTAAAGGATGTTCACATCTACTTATCCACATCTACCTATTTATTATGTGTCTTCAAATGTTATTGCATGGTACACATACTAAGAAACACCATAGTTTACACATGAGGAACTGAAATCCTGGAGGCAAATTCATCTAGTGGAAGGGCAGAAGCTGGAAGTCAGATTTCTCATGGCAAAGCCTACGCTCTCCTAAACCTCACACTCTCCCCACGGTGCTTCTGTAACGCTTTGAAAAAGCCAGTTGTTGGTAGGAAACAACTCCAGAACACCTTCGCATCAGAAAAATGACAGACCTATTTTTCTGGAACTTCTGGATATGCAAGAGCTATTATGGCATCTATCCTGCGACCCTCTGGAAAAGTGGGTGTGTGTACAACAGTTTAGAACGAATGATAGAAGAATGTAAATGCCACCAGGAAAACTAGAAAATGTCTTATGGAAGGAGAGCCTTGGCAGCTGACAGTGTAGTTAGAGCCTTATGGCAAAGACACATGTACTGCGAAAAGTAAAGCAGAACTGGACATTTGTGATAGTCGGGATCTTAAGCATGCCCGTCGGAATCACCTTTGAAATTTTTTTTTCCAGGATGCTTCAGATTCATTTGAATCTTTGCTATTGGTAAGTAGGAAGACTCAAAGGACCGTGGCTCTCTGTGACACCATACAGATGCGTGATTCCATGGTCGAGGGTAAGAGGAGGGAGAGCACGGGTCCCATGCACAGGTTCTGAAAGCTTCCAGGAGGAAAAGACACCATAACAGCTCACACAGCTCAAGGCTAAGCTGCCTATCACAGGGCGGTTTGCACAATGCCTACACAGGAAATAGTCCTAAATACCTGTGAACAGTTGTCTACAAAATCATAGCTGGTAGCTGACTACAATGTTGGCCAACTGTCATTTCCCTTTTCCCAGGGTTATCATTTTCTTCTATTACAAAGAGAGTAGAACCCTAGAGGGAAAGAATTGGATTAGAATAGAAAGTCAATGATTTCCTTTCCAATTATACAATTAAGTTGACTAATTTTCTAGAGGAAACAGGTGATGACTTTTAGGATTGCTTATGATTCATAATTAATATGAGCCCTGGAGTTAAAGCCATAATAAAGAGGATGAATTCATTTTTTCCATGAAATAAGCATTTTGTTGGCAAGGAGTATTCATGAATCAGCTCTTTCCCTAGAACCCAGGCTTGTTTCTGTCAATAATACTCGTATCTAATGGAAAGTAGCTGACAACTAGACAAATAAGAATATCCAATGATTTCATGCATTTTAACATTTATTGGTGCATGCTTTGTGGGTTTTTTTTAAAGAGTATGGGCACAGGAGAGTGTAATATTGAAAACAAGGTAAAATTTTTATTTTCAGAATCATGGAAAATAAAAATATCTTTAAGGCAAGCTCAGAATATAGAGTAGTTGTGAACAGTGGATTAATAAATCCAGAATTATTTGAAGTAAGTAATTCTATTACTTGGCATATACCACTATAAGGAAAAAGAACAAAGCAGCACACATAAATTGTCCCAAGTCTCATTAATGTTCTTGGAAATCACACTGGGGACCACTGAGCAAAACAGAGAACTAATGAATCAAAAAGAAGATTCACCAGTGGAACTACTTTAGCAATTTTAAAGGTTGGGATATAGATGGATTCTGCTGTTTTAACTTTCAATGGAACTGTTTCCAACAGTTAAAAGGGTATGATATACAGCACAAAACTGAGTGTAGAAACTTGACTTCCTGACTTAATTCTACCACCAGCACTTGTGTGACTTGGAGTAAGTCTCTAACCATTCCTGGATCTCATTCACTTAACTCTCAAGTAGCTCTTACATCTCCTCTGGTTCTAAGGTCCTTGGGCTTGAAGAAATGCTTTAAGGATATATATCCTCAAGTTTCAAGCATTATAGGAGAGACATACACTTGGATACCTTCAGAAAAATAGAAGAGGGAGGAAGGGAGGGAGGGAGGAAGAAAGGAAGGAAGGAAGGGAGGAAGAAAGTGAGAAAGGAAGGAAGGGAGGAAGGGAAGGAGGAAGGGAGGAAGGAAGGAAGAAAGAGAGGGAGGGAGGGAGGGAGGGAGGGAGGAAGGAAGGAGGAAGGAAGGAAAGAAGAAAGGGAGGGACGGAGGGAGGGTGTAAGAAAAGGAAAGGAAAGGAAAGGAAAGGAAAGGAAAGGAAAGGAAAGGAAAGGAAAGGAAAGGAAAGGAAAGGAAAGGAAAGGAAAGGAAAGCTTATTATAAGGAGTTGGCTTGTGTGATTTAGGAGGATGAGAAGTCCCAAAATCTGCAGTAGGCAAGCTGAGGGCACAGGAAAGCTGATGGTGTAGCTCTATTCTGAGTTTGGCGTCCTTAGAACATTAAAACTGATGTTGTAATTCCCAGTACTAGGCAGGAGAATATAGATGTCCCAGGTGAGAAGTAAGGCAAAAAGTGAATTCTCCTCTTACTCAAAAAATTTTTTATGGATTTCATAGAGAAAGGGAAAGAGAAAAAGATATAGAAACATCAATGATGAAAGAATTATTAATTGATTGCCTCCTACATGCCCCTTAATGGGGATCAAGTCCTAAACCCGGGCATGTGCTCTTGACCAGAATTGAACCCTGGACCTCTCAGTCCACAGGCTGATGTTCTATCCACTGAGCCATACCAGCTAAGGCCCATTACTCACTTTTTGTTCTATTCAAGGTTCCAACAGAATGGATGCTGTTCAGCCACATTGGGAAAGGGGTCTGCTTTACTCGGTCTGCAGATTCAAATGCTGATCTCAGCCAGAAACACCCACATAGACACATACATAGTTTTAAACTAAATCTTGGGCACCCTGTGGTATAGTTAAGTTGTCATACAAAATTAACTCTTACACTGCTCCTAGGTATTGCTACTGGAGCATAGAAGCTGCTTATGCAATAAAAGATAACTGGAGAAAAAGCATCCCCTTGATATTTAAAGACGTGAAAATACGTCCTTGTGATGTGTCATGGTCCAGCATGAAGTCAAATGGTAGGGGTGGAAAATAGAGGCCCGGCAGATAGATGCTACCATAAAGAAAATGGATTTCTAGATGCGACACTTGGGCTCACATCCAGGGTTAGGTAGCTGAAGTGCCATCATGATTCTGGGCACCTGTCCCGCTGATGATCTCATTTCTTGTGACCCAGCCACTCTGTACCTGAAGATGTGCCCTCACTACCATGGGTTCTATGCCTGGAATAACAGGGTTTAACTGATAAAGGTAGGACATTGGGGTCAGGACAGTTTCTGTGGGTTGCTTGTGACCCAGTGTGACACGGAGGGACAGACTGTTATTCCTGCCATAAAGGTCTACAAAGGGCAACTGAAGTCATCCCCAAAAGTCAGAAGAGAGTAAATACACACTAGAGCCAGCAACCATGTGGTCTATCCCATCTCACTGTGCCAGGCTCTGCAGAGACTCTGCACAGAATTCTGTACTTCCCTGCAGGGCACAGGAAGGTGTTCCTGCGACAGGAATATCAGCGGGAAAGAGACATCTCAGAGGCAGAATCCTGCCTGGAATGCCCGGGTTCTGCTCCTCCTCAAGTGGCCCTACTTGATTTACAGACAACCATTCTGAGGCAAGTTGAGTAAGAATGCTGTACTTAAAAGAGTAAAACCCTGCTTTAACAGATGAAGGCTTTGAGCTACAGCAACAGGTGCACTGAAGGCTATGGTGCCTTATCTTACAGTCACTGAAGAGTGAGACCAAAACCTTTAATCACACAGAGATGCCAGTTGAGAATGCCTTTCTTATCACACAAACTTTCTATTGTTAGTATTCTGTTCAAGTCAGAATTAGCTGTTGATTTTAGTGTTGGTAGGAATAAAAAGAGTGCCATGATTTTAATATGGAACAACAACAAAAACAGAGAAAAAAAAAGAAAGAAAGAAAAGAAAAAAGAAAACCACCAGGCCAAGGTCACTGATAAATTCCATAAAACATTTAAAAAAATAAGGATAGTGTGTTAGAGGGTATACTTCCTAACTAAATACATATACAGGGTCTATATAAGCTGATATCAAAACCAGACAAAGATATCACAAAATAAATACAGACCAGTATATTTTATCAACAAAAGTCCAACAATATGTTAGTAAATAAAATCCAACGATTTAAAAAAATTAAATTATACACCACGCCAAAGTGGGACTTATTCTAAGTATGTAAGGCTAGTTCAATACTCCAAACTCAATGAAGGTAAATTACCATATTAGCAAGTCAAAGAAGATTAATCGTATGATACTATCAATAGATGCAAATAAAGCATTTGACAAAATCAGAAAAGAAACACCAGCATACGTTCTGAACAAATCAAAGGTGTTTATATATCTGTTCAAATAGCACTCACTGATCTGAAACAAGAAATCATTATTTCCACCCATTTTAACTATGTAAATGTCTTCCAGGTAAAGGCGTTTTTGATCATTAAAATAATGAAAATTCCCCATGCTTACACAAAAGCAGGGGTTGAGATGTTGGCGAGGTTCAAACCTCTGGGCAGGATGGAGCCCTTGAGCTTGGTAAGGGGATGGAAATGGATTCCCCATGCTCAGAGAAGCAGCTAGCATCACATGGTCAGTGTTCTCTGAAGTACTTTATAACTACCTCATACCCAATAGCACATAAGCTCTTTACAGCAATCATGTAATCATGTAATGAAATAAAAATACACTGTGAACCGTCCATGTGCTTAACTGATTTGTCACAATTCCTCACCCCTTGACATAGGATGAGGATTCACATGCTTGTGATGGCATCCGTGGGAAGAATGTATTCCCTACTCACTTGCCTTGGTCTCGGCCAGGTGACTTGTTTGGCCAGTGTGATGTCAGAGAAGTTAGCTTGGGAAGCTGGGCTTCCCTCTTGGACTCCAGTGACCTATCATGAGAACTTTCCCAGGTGGTTGTGACACCTTTCCTTGAGGACCCAGAATGAAAGCACATTTGGTCAATCTAAGCCCAGGCCACAGCCTGGGGTCCTGGCCTTGAAGCAGAGAGACTCAGAGCTCCTGCTGGGCAATCCACACATGAACTGCCAACCCCCAAGCATATGAGTGCATTTTTTTTTACCACTGAGATAATGTCATTCAACAAATGCTGATTATTATTGTCTCAAATTCTAACGAATGCATCTATAGAAACAAACAATGGCAGTGCTATGTATTTAGTAAGACAATGGAATAGGTGAGAGGTAGCAGAGTTGCACAGGCAAAGACGTGATGGCTTACAGGAGAGGGGTAAAGAAAAGGTTTCTCCAAATTGGCATGAACCGAGACAGTTTCACCAGGGAAAATGGGAGACATAGAAATTAAGGGATTTTGTGAATATACTTGCAAACGGGAAAATTATCAACCTACAAAAAAACAAAACAAAACACTAGGGTTGATATCTTATTGCATTACCTAATCTTCCTTCCATGCCCATTTTGCATAGCTGTGATTAGATTTACAAGGCTGTGTCTTTATTAGAATAATGCTATTAGAATGATATACTCTTCAATGTTTAAAATCATGCTTTAGTTTCAAACTTATTTCAGCACCCTGTCCCCAAGCTTTGGTTTTAATGTTCTCTCCAGGATTTCACTACTGTCATTAAGACTCTGATGATCATTGTTATATGTGTCATTTGATTTATATTTAATAGGTAACTATTAATAGTTAATTTTGAAAATGGATATGGGTCATTTTTAAGGGAAAACAGAAAATGAGGACAATATGCGGTACCAAGTTCATTAGGAGATGGAGCACACTTGAATTTGTTGAGAGTGTATTATATGCCCCACAATACACTGACTGACATCACACGTGGACTTCTCAACCACCTTCATGGCAGCATTTTCCTCAGACATGTAGACCTGTGATTCCCAGGGTGACACAGCCAGTGAGCAGCCAAACCAGGTTTTATACTCAGGATTATCTGGCCCATTAATCTTTCAAACCTACTATCCTTCCACCTTCCACACTACAATGCTGTGATACCAACATTTCGATCTTATTTAATACTTTATACTCAAATTTTTCACTATGCAACTGGATGAAACGTGGTATATACTTTTTAGCCTATTCTAAAAGCAATAAATTCTCTCTCTCTGAACTGCACAAAGGAATGGAAAAACAACTTAATGGCATCCATGTGGAGTTGGTGATTACAAGCACAGTGGCATTCAGGCTCACTTCTCAAAGGAAATTAATTGGGCGCAGGGGGGTGGGGTGGGGGGGGCGGGATCTGACAAAAAAGCCTGAGAAGCTTCTGTCTCTCCTTCACGCCGCCCAGGCCTCTGAAACTACATAATGTGGTCACCTTCTGCGTTTTAAAGATCCCAGTTCCTTGTTCAACAGTGAGGCAACACATCCTTTAAGAGGAGAAGGGAATGGGGTCAGAATCTGCATTCTTTCTCCTGCCAACCATCTGAATGTCAGCATGTCTTGTTTCTCTGGCTGCTTGGCGAGGCTTTTGTGCACCTACGTTTCTGATTTCTTATCATCTTCCCTAACCCTATTGCCCAGCCGTAATGCATGTAAGTGAGTGCATGTATCTGCATGGGCGCGCACACACACACACACACTCTGCATGCCGTTGATAAGAACATGAAAATGACCTTCCAAAGAGCTAGGGCTCCCCATTCCTTGCAAGGGATACGGGTCTTCAAACAATGGAGCCTGTGGTTTTCTTTGCAAGAGCTACTTCGCCTTCTCTGAACGGGGTGCTCAGATGTCACCCCATTTGTGACAGTTCCCTGCTCCTGGCACACCATCTCTGATGCTGCTCTCCCAGGGGCTTGAGCTGTTTCTCAGATATCATCTGTGGTGGCTTGGAAAGAGCTTAAGGTTGTGGAAAACCCAGCGCAGCTTTCATCAGATCCAGCTGGGACTCGGCCCCTTCCCTGAGCCAGGGCGAGGCAGTGCCACTCTGCATGAATTTAAAAGCAGCTACACAGCACCCTGAGGGCACAGAGCCCATATCGGGAGCGCCAACGTGCAGGGAGAACACTTGGCCAACAAGCCAGCTCCTGAAATGCATTCATTACTTTACCAAGAACATGTCTCAAGAAGTAATGGTCTCGGACATTTACGATAAATAAAAATATAGTCTTCTGATATGTTCATAAATGTAGGAAAGACTCAAAACTTATGTGACTACCTTGTTCCAGTAAAAGCAAATGCCATACTTGACAAGCTTTTCATATTTTTATTGGACCATAGGATGCTAACGCTAGAGGAAGCCTCAGTGATCTAGCTGCTTCTCTGTACCGATACCCCCACTTTTCATCTTAGGAGAAAACATAGGCCAGAGAAATAGTCTTTTGCAGGGCCGGCAATGCTGAGGAAAGCCTCTTAACATTTTGTAATCATTAAGAAAATGTCCCTTTTTCCATCATTTTACATGATTTTAACCAGCCACATTATTTGTTTTCTAATTCCATAAAAACTAAAAAAAAAAAAAAAAAAGGTGAGACATACAATGATGGATGTTAGTCACAGTGAGAAATAAGTGACAGCCTAAGTATTCATCTCCTTATGTACCAACTGAACACCCTGCCACAATAGTATAAGCACAAAAAATTCAAATCATTATGACTAGAAAGCTTTACAAGGGCAGGAAATATATATTAACATTTGTCTTGAGATTTTTAAAAAAAGCATTAACATCTCATTATTTGAAGATATAGTTATGCTTAAAAGTTCATTTTGCTGGCTCACTTTATTTTAAAGTATTATAGTAGAAAAATGTGAAACGACAAAACACTTGTGGAAAGGCATAAAGGAATTTGAGATGAACTAGAAACGTCCGCATATTATATAAGCAATTATTGAGGCTCCAAAAGATAATCACTGCCTATGAAGTGGGAGAATCTAGACTAGAAGCCAGTGATCTTAAAGTATCTGATTATGAAAAAGGCATTTGGGGGCATATTTGCACCCTGGGTGACTTCATATAAACTATTGCCTAGAAATGTTTCCTTCGCCATGGGAACTTTGAATCAAATATGTGTTAAACTCATTGTAATGGGGCTATTTAAAACTTAGTCCTTCCTAAGATATGAAGAAGAGTGATCATTTTGCTGCAACTTTTTCTACAAATCACTGGAAAATTCAGACACTGGCAGTGCAATCCATTATGACCATGGTTATCTCTTCAGAAAAGATTTTTCTCCATTTGCTGCTGAGGAAAATGAAGGCCACAAAAAGTCCTAGTAGGTGATAATGACTTTGATATCATTTTTTTTGGATTCATGGAAAGTCATTTCATCTTCTCAGCTATTGAGCAGAGACTCTATTCAGCCAAGTATATAAAACACCAGAAAAGAGTAACCATTAACTATTATTGAACCGGGAAAATACCATTTGTCATCCCTGAGAACGTCCTGCCTTTCTCAGGAAGCAGTGAGAAGAGATTAGTTATGAGGCTCTGGGCAGCAAAGAAACGGAAAGTCAACCCCAAAATGGCCTAAATGGAAATGATGCCTGAATAAGTCTTTCAGCAAACTCTGAGGTAGAGCAGTTCCAAGACTGCTGCACAGAGTAGGTTAATGACATCATCACTATTTAGGTTCTTTTTATTTCTCTGCTCTGCTGTTCTCCATCAAGGTAACTCATTTCATGAACGACATAAGCGCATAGCAATTCTAAGTATCAGGTGAAGACACGGCATTCAGCAGAACATGTTTTTTTTTTTTTTTTAAAGGAAAGGTCATTACTTTGTGACTCATTCTGACACAAACCAGCAATGAAATCTATCCTACACCATTAGGGGGCAAGGGGAATGCGACCTTATGACAACTCAGGCCAATTCCGACTTACTGTGGTCATGAGAAAGTCACCAGAATGGAACCAGCTGATGATGTAGAAAGATGAGGTCATAAGTAATTTTTCTTTCTTCATTTTTATCACCTTTATGATGTTTGTCTTATTATATTAGGGGAAATAGTTAAACATGCTTAAGGTCACTTTCTTTAGGTTTCTGATAGAAGGCATAGGAAACTTTCCTTAAAAAGCAATGTAAAGCAAAGAAAACCAGTTATAATGTTTACCCATAAAAGCAAGAAGAAAGCCCAGCTGGTGTGTCTCAGTGGTTCAGTATCAATATATGAACTAGGAGGTCATGGATCAATTCCCAGTGAGGGCTCATGCCTGTTTGTGGGCTCAATCCTAGCATCATGAGGTGTGTGAAAAGCCGCCCATCACTGATACTTCTCTCTCTCTCCCTTTCCCTTCTTTTCTGAAATCAATTATATATATA